>JAMQGT020001412.1:0-194479 GCA_024447675.2 Pterophyllum scalare | reverse complement strand
TAGAGAGAGAAAAAAAAGAAGTAAAAAACAAACTAAAACTAAACTATAATGTAAAATCCAAAAGTACGTTTCTCTTTCCTCTTTCACCTTTTCTGAGTCCAGCTGGTGGAGTCTTTGCACATGCAGTGGCAGGTAGTCCGAGTAGTTTTCCATCAGTTCATCGTAGATAGGGTTGGAGTCTAACCTGAACAGCAGAGGTGATAGATGGATGAGCGAAACAACAGATCGAAACAAAGCTGAAATGTTGGAGGACATAACAGCTCAGAAAGTGCACACACTTGGTCATCCACTGAATCTTCAGATCTCTCATGGCTTCTGCAAATTCATCCTTCACGTCTTTCTCTTTGTCTCCTTCCTTGTCCTTCTCCTTCCCTCCATTCTTTGTTTTGTTGGGAGCAGGAATTAAGTGGTAGATGACTGGAACGACATCCTGCATAAATGCACAAACATTAGAAAAATAAAATAAAGAAATTAGCCGAGTCAAAAATCAAGTCAATCAACATTCAGAAAAATCCATCATCCCAAATTCTCACCCTCTGCCTACATAAGGCACCAAACCCTTCCTGTTCCATTGACTTTTAAATTAAGAAAAATACCCCGTTATAAAAGTTTCAATTATAAATAAGAAGATAATTGTATTGACCACCAGAAAACTAACTACTCTGTCAAAATAACAATGTATCAAAGAACAGAAATACTGACATGCTTTGACATGATTAAAGCAGATGTAACAAATCCCATCTTAAGGTAAAGAATAAGCCATTTCCAGATGGTAGGAGAGCAGTGGACGCTCTGTTGTACAGTGTTTCTAGCTCATCCAGTACCTTTTTAAACTTTCCTTGTCGTTTTGCTGAGGCCTGCCCCTGGTGGTCAGAATAACACACAGTAAGGAAGAGACAACACAAGCACACCAAAAAAAAGGATTCTCTCTTCATTTTATCTTTCATCCTCACTCACAGAGTCTGCACACCTACCTGTCACTTACTGAATGTGTGGCACAGCGGTAAACAGGTGTGAAAAGCTCAGATTTCCATCTGAGATTCAAATCTAAACAAATCTGATCTACTAATTTCCTCCATTCCTTCAGCAGGGAAAACTGAACGGAATCAGTGAATCATCAGAACAATATAAACATCTACAGCAAAATGACAAAATACTGATCTGTAAATAAGTTATAACTGAAGTGCTTTGCACCAGAGCCACTGAGTAAAGCCACAAACACACAAAAGCTTAAAAAATATATACAGTACCAGTCAAAGGTGTGTCCAAACCTTTTACTGGCACTGTACAGTAGGAAGTGAATCAGGAAGCAGCTCTTCATGGATGTAAAAGTGAGCACTTGCAAACCAAGAAGACTGAAAACAGGCTCTGCAAATAAAACATTTGCCATTGTAGAGCACGGAAAGTTTTTTTTTCTTTTTTAAGATTATGGTAAACATCCCTCTGGCCCAGTGTGAAGCAGCAAATCTCTTCGCATGACTTTAGTACCAAAAAATAAAATATTTTTTTATTTTTGTCTTTTTCAACTAATACCCCCCCTATTTTTTTTTTTTTTTTTTAAAAGAGAATCCAACTCAAACAACTATTATCCAGTGTGTGTGAGATCTGGCATTTACCACACTGGACTGAGTCTGGACAAAGGCAAATGAGTGAGGAAGAGAACAAATATCGGGCTTTAACTTAAAAAGGACAACGAGAGCAAGATCCATTTTGGGTCTGGAGGTGAGCGAAGAGCAGTTGAGCATTGGTCTACTCTGATCCTCAGGACCACGAGTGCTGGAGGCTTCACATTTCTAAATGACTCTTTTTCAGACTCTGCATCATTACCCGTATCCAAGTAATGTTTGGCAGAACATGTGAAAGTGCGACTCTGGGTCCTGATGAGGAGCACCGACCACTTCTTTGAAGTACAGACATGAACAAAGAACAAAGCCACTCACAGCTTTCTTGCCGTACTCGCTCTTGGGCACAACGAGAGAGCCTGAAAGATAGCATCCTGGACTCGTCCCCTTGGGGATCCTGAAAAACAAGACAAGGGGAGAAAGAGTAAATAAAAGGAAAAAAAACCAACATATCAATAGCACATTAAGTATTATAAATATAGAGAAACACTTTTTCAATTTTATTTTGATAAAAAATGCTGGAAAAAAAATTCCCATCTTAAAGCCTTAGTTGTTTAAAAAAAACAAAAAAAACAACCAAACACGCCTGCTCACTAATGTGAGCATGTGGTTATTAATGACAGGTTAGCAGTCAATGAGCTAGTGGTTTCATACCACAGGTAATCCTCCATTCTAAAAGATACGTTGTATGATCAAGATTTTCAAAACTGACCTCATTTTTTTTTTATTCAATATGATCAAAAACGAGCGACTAAGCCCATAAACTCAGCAGGAAAGTCTTTACAGCGGTCGTGACAGAAAACCGTTCTCCAAAGACTTCGAAAGGACCAGAAGTCTTTCTGCAACCACAGCTATCCCCATCTGGTGGTCTTCAGATAGAACGCAGGTTCAAAGTATTACTGTACTGGCTTCATTTTTCCAACCCAGAAGCTACGTTCATGCTTTATACTCTCGATGGAAGTGCATCCAAAAAAAAAAAAAAATCTAGGGTTTCAGTGTCTTATTTAAATTGAGGAATGAGTAAATCATTACTGTTAAGCTAAATAAATCTCTAAATTGGTGGGCAATGGTCTCATTTTCTTTGCAGTATTTGACTTTTCAATATAAAACAAAATGCGCTCGCTGCTTCACTCAGCACAAAACAGGAGGAGCTTGCAAATCTTCTAGCAGAACTGCATCAATATGTGAATCTGAATGCAAACTGTGCATCTTTACCTCAAGTGAGATCCTTTAATAGGTCTGTCTGAAAATGAAAAGTGAAACTTCCGCTGCACATTTTGCCAAACTGGCATCTCACATTTTAATTATGAAGGCTGAAATGCATCTAAAAATGAACATTTTGATAACAATTCAGATTGAGGTTTAAATTCAGAGGCTTAAGTTGTTAACCAGCAATGAGATCCACTTATACACTGCTTAAAAAATTAAGGCAACACTTGATCATCAAGTCAGTTCAATATCAGGGACATCAATCTGTGCAGTTAGGAAGCATAAACCACTGAATCCTGGCTGCTGTTAGCGAGGACATGAAATTCTCAGCCTTATGCTGGAGCAGTGGGGCCTGGGTTCCTCCTAGTATAGTCCTCAAAGGATTGATGATTTTGGTTTCCACTGACCACTGTTAGGTCATTTTCTTTGCAACAGATTACACATTTGTCAGTAAAGATTTTCAACTTGAATAATTTGCTTCCTTAAATTTTTTGAGCAGTGCGTAAAGAGCAAGCTGAAATCTATCAGAGATGTCAAAATTACCAGAGCTGTTTAAACTCAGGTAAAACACACACTTTGCTTATCCTGATGCAAACGTGGAGCACAAACCAAAGATGTCTGGGAGTTTGATTTCTAAATCAGATAAAGTGCTCTGGTATTAGTGACCCACAAATCGCCTACTTACAACAAGCAACCTGACTGTTAAAACACGCCTGATGCACCTTCTTAGATGGAAACCCATTTCCAAGATGGGGATTTCCTCCTTAAGTGTTGATGCAAACAAACTACAGTCATATAATATCAGCTTTTCCTCCATTTTGCCTCTTGCATGTCTGGCTACCTTGGCGCTATTGGCCCTGTGGGTATCCATCACATTTCACTTAACGTAGGGCCCGACTGCTGCCCCGCAGTGCAAGCCACTGGATATAAAGCGTTTCAGAGAAAGCCCCGGGTAGGTTTGACTCACTTGTCGTCTGGCAGGCCTGTGACGTAAAAAGGCTGCGTGGCACCCGGGCACAAGGTGACCGAGTTCGCCTTCTTCTTGGCCATGAGGGCAGCACGATGCGTCTCATAGACATCCAGACTGAGGGTGGTGGAGAGACGGTGCGAAACCACAAACGGCAGGTCCTTAAGTCGCTCCAGCTCACTGGACTGCTCATGTCGGACCTGCAGCCGTATAGTGTAGTCTCCCTTTTCCAGCTTTAAAGAATACTGTAGAAACAAAACAGACTTCTTTTTATCCACTATCTCACCATCAAAGCAGGTACCAACTACAGGTATAAGTGAACATTTTAGAAATACAAATACACGTATTCCTTTGGGGCACCCTCTTCATGTGTACCTGGTGTGGATAGGCGTCGCCTGAGCCCAGCAGCCTCTTGTTCTGGTCAAACAGCATCCAGAGCTGACTGTCAAACTCAGATTCATACAGCAGCTCACACAGCATTGGGCAGCTGGGTGTAACCTCTCCACTCTTAGGCTAAAGAAACAGCAGGAGAAGATTATACACACACACACACACACACACGCACGCAAAAATTTCATTTTACATGTTCTCTTTACATGCTCTGCAGGTGGTTTTACCTGGTG
This sequence comes from Pterophyllum scalare, assembly GCA_024447675.2. Taxonomy (NCBI): domain Eukaryota; kingdom Metazoa; phylum Chordata; class Actinopteri; order Cichliformes; family Cichlidae; genus Pterophyllum; species Pterophyllum scalare. Next base: position 190,058 of record JAMQGT020001412.1, on the reverse strand, counting down.
AAAGTTGTAGGTGAGGACAATCTCGTAGAGTTGTCTGTTATCAGGCAGAACATCCCTCACTCCCAGCGCTTTTATCTTTGAACTTAAAGGCCTGCAAAACAGAAAATGGGATCAATCAAGGAACTACAGCTGAAGAACAAATGGGGTACACCTGCACTCACCTCAGAGGCTGAACCCATGACTTGAGGGTGATAGTTGGAGACACTTCCTCATATCTCAAAGGGGACAAAACTTCAAAACTCGTCACTCCCTCTGAGGCATGCTGCACAGACACAAACGAGTGTCAAAAACCAGAAGAGAACCAAAACAGTCTTGAGCAGTGGCTTACTTTCTGGTGTTGCTGTTCTGTGTATCTGCACTTTTCTTACTATGTGCAGGGGTGACGGAGACGTGTTGAGTCCGTGGAAGGTGATGGTGTAGTCCACCGTGACATCGCCCAAGCTCGCCCACCAACGTGCAATGCAAAACTCTACCACTTTACCTGACTGGAGAGGAGATTAAAAAGGATTATGCTTATTCACACGATCTGGCAGAAAAGCTTTTTTAGTTCTTTCTGTGGCATAATTTATGTGCAGAATCCCAGACAAATTAAAAAATATATGTATATATATATACCAGAACAGGGAAAGCCTCAGTTAGTGAGCCTCTTTCCAACAGGGAAGAGAACTTGTAGAACTCATTGGCTCTGTAGGCTCTCTGTTTGACCAGATGCACCGCATGAAGAACAAACTTTGACGACACGTCTCCCGAATGAGATGTCAGTGTGACCTCTGCAGGAGAGAGAACAGAGGTTTAAAAAAAGAAAAAAAAAAAAGAAAAAAAAAAGAGGTGAAACAGTAGGAACAGGCAAACAATGGATCACAGATTTATTCCCATGCTTTACTACAGCTGTTTAGCCTTTTCCAACAATACATAAATTCAACAGTTCTTCAATTGTTATGAAGGCACACACGCTAATATATATATATATACACTATATGGTCAAAAATACTGGGGTAAACCTTAATCTTTGGATTCAGGTATTTTCAGTCTCATTGCCACAGGTGTATAAAAAAAAAAATAAATTAAGCACCTAGCCATGCAATGTGGGCCAGTTCTCTAAAGGGACCAAGCTAGATGAGGCCCATCACCAGCACAGCATCAATGGATAATAGAGGTAACAGAGAGGCACTGACCTGCCCAGGAGGCTCCCTGAGGAACAGTGATGAAGTGGCGCCTGATCTGGCCCGGTCTAAAGTGGACGTCTGTGAAACACACCTCCTGATTACGGCAATCTGTCACTCTGTAAGAAGAAAGAAGAACTGTCAGACAGAGAAATACACAAACCTCTTATAAGGGAAACAAAAACAAACAAACAAAAAAAAGCAAAGCACATATGAACTTACTTGGCAGGGATAATAACTGTAATTGGAACTCTGAAAAGTGGCCCACAGGTAGGAGCTGCTGTATCATACCCACAAACCTGAAAGCCACAATCACAGTGAACATAAATACACAGACATAAGAACTCCATCTGTTGCCTCCTTCTCCCCTCCACATGGCACCCACCTCTGTGTAGTGCACTCCCTCTCTCAGTCCAACAGGATCGATGCGGACGTTGATGTGACGACACTGGTTCATGAGCTCGAGGTGAGAGGGGCACTGGACCCACGGGGCAGCACACGTGAGTGCCAAGTGAAGCTGCAAGGAGATTCTCTCAGAGTTTCCTGTGATGGAATAAGACAGCTAGTTTAAATAAAAGAAGGGAAAAAAAACCACAAACTCAAAAATTTAAATTAACATCCATGATGTATTAAAGCACCTGTGCTCTCTGGGAAGATGGGTTCAATTCCTACTCCATGATCTGAGGGTACAAGAATCTGGGTTGGGTCCCTGAGGTAGATGCCTCTCTGCGTTCCCACACTTACCGAGAAGCCTAGGTGGCTTGTGGGTAAAGAGGCCTGCTGAGTGAGGTAGTCTAATGCCTTGTCCACCTGAGGAGTCAACAAGCACATTTGATTTCGTTCCATCCACTAAAGAAATTAGCACAATATTTGCATTAAAAGTAAGCCAACATGCTGAAATTGTTGCATGGAAAAGGAATTGTATCCCAGTCAAGATACCTGGATTATTCCATGGCCCTGTGCAAACACCTCAATGTCATCAACCTTCAGAGCAGTGTTTTCCAGTGCTCTCCTCACAGCAGGAACTGAGGGATGGATCCCGTTCTGCTTCAGTCCTTTATCACAAAAATAGCCAAAACCAGAATTAGGTGTCAATTCTCACACAGACACAGACACAGACACACACACACACTTCCATACATACAATATTTTCAGTCTACAATCACTGGGCCCACCTGAGAGGACTAGTGCGATGCCACCGCAGGCATTAGGGGATGACATGGATGTACCGTTCATCAGCTGGGTACCACGTAGGGTCCAGTTGGGTACAGAAGCAATGGCACCGCCAGGGGCGCTGATGCTCACCCCCAGGGCCCCATCAGTGCTGGGACCCCTAGATGACCAGGTGTACTGGTTCGGAGGCAGCTTCTCCCTCAGGGAGTACTCTGCCACCATCATGTCTGGAGTCACATATGCTCCAACTCCTGCAATGTGAATGAAGAAAAAAAATTAATCAAGCATGATGTGTTTAATACAGTGGTTATCAAACCATGCTGCATGATCCACTGCAGGTAAGACCGAGATCTTAGGAAACATGAATAACTGAATGAATTGCTGAATGAATGCTGATCTTTATTATTACATATGTTTTTATTGTTAGTGATAGAAGAATGAAGTGGGGCATGCCAGTAAACGTTTGAGAAGCACAGATTTATTGCGAGCACGTACCTATGACGCTGCTGGTGGTTCCTCCTGGGCAGCCGACTGTAGAAAGACAGGGGCCATTATTTCCCGCGCTTGAAACAAAGATCACATTGTGCTTCTGCACAGCTTCTGTTATCACCTCACAAATCCTCCTGAAAGACAAACCAACAGCGACAAATCAGTAACAGTAAGCAACAAGGACAGACAGTCAGAGCAACTTCTCCATATACTTACCCTGAATTGGGCCAGTGTGTGGCCTCCCCGTAGCTATAGTTCACCAGATCACACTTGTAGTTGATTACTTCAATCATCTTTAAGGGACACAGACAAATAAAGAATAAAGTGGTGCATAAAAAAAAAAAAAAAATAGATGGTTAGGTAATCTATATTTGCAGGAGACTTTGAGGAGTATACCGCGCGGATAAGCCCTGTGCCCGTTTCCATGGTGCTGAGGCGGGTGTCTCCGATCTTCAGAGCCAGAATTTGTGCACCCGGGGCCACACCATTGCGTTCGGGCTCCTCTGGGAAGTAGCCTGCTGCGATGCTTGCCACATGTGTCCCGTGAGCCCCTTTAGAAGCACACAAGCAACATCGGATAATGTGTGAATACACTGTGGACTCGTACATGTTACACCGCCCCAACTCTTACACCCAACAGCTGTTTATGTAAACCCACTGAAGACTTTTTTTCAGGAAAAGGAGGAATTTCATACTGTGGGGTGGCTCACCTCCACTGGTGACAATGCAGAGCGTGTTGCCCTCATCATAAATATTAACAGAGTAGTTAAGCATCTCAACAGTTCCTAACGTGGCGTACTCATGCGTCTCTTTGTATGGGCTCAGCACAGTGCTCTGGGACAGCTCTCCACACTCTGAAGTGTCAACTACAGCCCTAAAGGGGGAAATTACAACACAGAGAGAGTCATAAATAGACAGGCAGGGAAGGGTAAAAAAAAAAAATAAAAAAAAATTTAAGCATGGGAGGGGGCAAGTGTGGCCATACTTCCACGTGACGCCATCATGCCAAAGCACACAGTCATATACAGGTCCAGGATCACTGTACTTCTTTTCTAGAGATGCTAGGAGCTCTGACTGACACTGCAGCTCTTCTTTCTGCAACTTCTCAATCTGTAGAGAGACCGGAAGAAGGGATACAAAGGGTTCAAAATTCAATCTCACTTTTCCTGCTCAAGACTCAGCTGTTCTTTAAATTAATTATGTTCTGTCAGTCTCCCTTACTCCTCATTGGAGTCTAACCACTTAAAAAATATATATACTTAAAAATGTGAATATTCATGTTTTCTAACATAAATGTTGCCCTTTTCTTCTTGTTGGACTCAAGGTCTGACCTGTGATGGATTTGGATGAGCGAGGTCAAACTCTTCCGTCTTGCGACAAACCTCAGCGAGTGCTGCTCTGTGTGGTGAGTCCCACATCTTCTCCTTTCGCTCTTTCTGGTAGTCAAACCCACAGAAACAACAATAATGTTATAAACACAGACAGGACATGCAACCACCTTCAGGGACCACGGCACTCCAGTTATGCACCAGATGTTTATCATTGGGTGTATTATCTGAAAATACTGATGGAATTTTATCAATACTAAAGCCATAATCAATTCAGCATCAAAGGTCAGAATCTTTATCAGTTCCATGACTGACACCTGACACATTTTCCATTACAGGAAAAAAGGACAACTCAGCAGATTTTTTTAATGCCAACGCAACTGTTTTATCACCTCCAAAGTTGATCACTGTCTGAGTCTGACCTCATTACTTTTCAACATGAAACTGTCACCAAAAAAAAAAGGATTAAAAAGGAACTGATGATTCTACTTAACATCAGATGTCTTCTAACTTCAACACATGCACAGACTATTATTATTATTTTTTTTTTAAGTAGTTGTTATCATGTCGAAGCTTGATTGTTGGTTGTGTCAGTCCCTCGGCACACGTCAGCAGAGTACTGAGCTTTGTGCTCATCCATAAAGAACTCCAAAAAAATCAACACTGCGACAGACAAAGTGAAGTAATCATGTCACGTCCCTACCTGGACTCTTTCTTTCAGAGCCTTGGGGAAGAACTCGTAGCCATTTTTAACTCCAATGCGATACTTCCCTGATGGATTGACCCAAGCAGGAGGAATCTGGAAGACATAAAAAGGCCCAGAGTGAAAAATATGTAAGAGAACACCTGTAAAGGAACGATTACTATGCACATTAAGGCACCTGCTGACCTTCAGTGTTCTACCAGAGAGCCCGGCGATTGTCCCGTCTTTAGGCTCTGCCACCGTGGTCATGTTCACATCACCGCTGCCTGTTGTATCGATGATGTCGACAATCTTTGGCTTCCCCTCAGTTGTGACCTAAGAAAGGAAAACAAATCATAAAAGCAGTCAGTAATCAAGCAGAAAATACAGACCAAAACAGGTACAAATCATACTCAGTATCTTACAGTTAACAGAGAGGATGTGGACATCAAACTGAATAACCTGTAAATTTCTTGTGTAAATGATACCTGAAAAAGCTCAAAGTGCTTTTTAACATGAGGATTTGTTTACTAAGAGACAAGCAGTCAGTTTCAGTCTCAGCACTTTAAGCATAACTGAAGTATGAGAACAGAAAATGAGCTCATTTTAGCGTGAAGGCGTGCAAACTAATCCAGCTACATTTACACATCCATTCTACAACAGGCAGGTTCAAAGTGTAACAGTATTTAGTACTGTGTTGGTCGGCTTATTTTCTTACGTTGAGACCTGGCAGTTAGGATAAAGTTACGATTCACTTATCAAAACTCTAAAAACAATTAAGTTACTCTGAATTACTACTACTAACCTAGCTGCAGCCTCCATTCCTTATATCAACCCTAACCGAGAGTAAATACTGAAGAAAACACGAACAAATTCAGCATCTAGCTTCCAGGCTGTCATGCTAGCACACATTTCAACTTACTGGCTAACTCAACGCCAGACTAGCACGGAAACACACTTTGACAGCAGGGGGAAAACCCACACGATCAGCTGCTTCGCTTTGATTTGGTTGTCAGTGAGACATTAAAGTTCACTGTCAGCTTTGCTGCGTGTATCCGTGTAGGTAGCTAGCTAGCTGCTATATCCCAACTGAAGTGAATGAGTCGGCCCTTTAGCTTCGCTAGCTTCCGCGAACTGGGTTGTAGCTTAACACGAGGCAACCGGTCAGATTTACCTGCATGCCGGGGGCCCCGGGATCCACGCCGGTGTCGAGGATGGCGATGAGCACCCCCCGGCCGTCATACTCGGGGAACCGGCTGAGGTAAGAGGCGGCGCCGGTTTCTTTCTTGGGGAGCAGGCCGTGGAAGGGGAACGGCTCTTCGGTAGAATGAGCAGCCATGATCGGAAGAGCGACAATGAAAACAAAGCAGTGAAATGGGGAAGAGAGCAACACTACGCGTGTGGGACAGACGAGGAGGAGAGCTGGTTAAAGGGGCAGAGCTTCCAATAAACTTCCCCCGCCTCCCAGGCCAACAAACGGGCTTTTATCAACCTGTTAACTTATCGGCGTTAGTCTGATACCGTTTGGATTGGGTTTTACTGTTATGTGAATTCTCTGCTCTCTGGAACCAAGGATACATGTACATACATTACTCATTTCATAATATACAATGAAAGCCCTGCACACACACAAGTGGACTGATTGATTACTTTGTAAAATGAAGGTAATAAGATCATCTGAACTATTTGGATAATAAAACTATCAAACACAAACAAGACATGAAGTTCACCAGTAATGAAATAATCAAGAATATCATGGTACATTTGGGCCTTTGATGAATTCTTTGAGCTTTTTCCCGAGTGGAGTGATTGTACAGCCTACATCTTTAATTACTTTTTTAAAAAAAGGATTGGGTGCACAAGTTTAAATTTATTTTGGATTTTCTTTAATCCGCACTGGGTCAAAAGTATACTTATAGCAGTGACGTGCAGTCAGGGGAGGCAAGTGAAGCAGTGCCTCCCCTGTCATCATGACTACCATGATCGGTCTTAAATGCACGGTGAAAATACACAGTGTGAGGCAGAAAGTACCGTGCCGTACCGATAGGAGGCAGTGCTGCAACAGTGCTGCCCCATAGGGAGAAAGATAGGCGCATGGACTTCATCTTCAAATAAAGGTAAGATAATACATTTTTTTCTTTTAATTTATTTAAAAAGAGAGACACCCCCCCCAAAAAAAGTTTGACCCTATTTTAAATATTTTGTTTTTCTTGCCATCATTGTTGAACAGTATTGAGAGTTGATTAAAGCATAATTAATCAATAGCATAATTAAAATTGAAATATAAGCTTCTATTTTGGGTTCATATGTGAACATCCGACTCCAGACGAGTCACAAACCTCACCGCACATCACTGCTATAATCAGGGATAACAGGAGGCGGCAGAAGCTGTGCTCAGCCGGTACAGCATCTTAGCTAGCGCTGTTGAAGAGGAGTGAAAATAAATGGAGTAAAATGTGGCAGGTAATTTTAAATGCAAGCACACAAAGTGTCTGCAGTTTGCCACACAGTGAGTCTGCTAGCTAAAAGAAGAGCTGCTGTAGCTCCAGGGAGTGAAAAGAATGAGAGAAGTTCACTCAGATGTAAGAAAGAGGACAGGAGAGGAAGAACAGAGGTTAGATTTAAAGGTAAAGACTGCAAAACTAACTGAGGTATACTAATTTTGTGTAATGCAAAGATTGCATGAAAATACTCAGTGTAGTGCGTGATAAACAGGTCACCTTGTATCTGTATTTACAGTAAAGCTCTGTGCTGGACTGGTGCACAGTGTCTGTGTTCATGGTCAGAGTTACAGGTTACATGAAGTGTAGCAGAGATTTTTTTTTAATTCTCTCATTTTCTCTGCTCATGTTTTACATAACAGTGTTCAAGCTGAATTCATTCATTAGAACTATAATTGAGATTGAAATGCACTCTGTGGAAAAGTAAGAATCGTGAAGTCCGTCTAACAGGCATGATTTAATACCAATCAACTAAATTTAGAAATGCCTACATGGGTAGCAGAATTTTTAAATCTTTGTACCCCTAAATTGTTATCAAAACTGTATAAGTTATTGTTAAATACTAATGTTTCAGTTTCTCTCCCAATTGCAAAATGGGAGTGTGATCTCTCCTTTAATGCAGAACACTGGACACAAATTTATTTAAACACTTTCAAAATGACAAAAAGTCCAAACTTACAGCTTATACAGTATAAAACTGTTCATAGAACACACTGTACAGGACAAAGGATGTTCCAACTGGGCCTTACACACTCAAACATATGCACCTACTGTGCAGGCAACACTGCAGAGAGCTACATGCTATATGGTCTTGTACGCCTGTTTAGAGGTTTTGGCAGAGAATATGTGAAGACCTGTCCACATATTTTAGTTGTGGAATCCCAACCTCACCCACACTGTGCATTTTAGGTGATGTAAGTGAATTAAATAGAGAATCTCAGATATCACACATAACTCTTACCGCATTATCCATTGCTAAGAAAACTATTCTCATAATTTTTTTCTTTTTCTTTCTAAAACAACAACAACAACAACAACAACAAAAAAACAAACCAAAAAACATACCCTCAAACAAATAAACAGAAACTTGAGTGGGGGTGTCAGGGTAGCCAAAATACAGTCCAGCCGTTAACATCACTTTTCAAATCACAATATCAATGTATGTAATAGCAGGGTTTACAAAAAAATCTGATCTTACAGGTTTAACATAGTCCGTCCACTTTGACCATATTCTGTAAAAAGTGTCCCTTTGCACTTTAACGGAGAAAGACAGCTTCGCCGATGTAGAGATCTCTTTCACTGCATTAATCCAGTCCTCTGTCGTTGGAGGTTCCAATTTGAGCCATGTCCTTGTAAGGGCCGTTTTACTCGCAGTCAGTAAAATGTACAAAAGCCTTTGATCACTATAGTTCAATTTATCCACCTGTATATTACAGAAAAATATGCTTTCAAAAGTTAAAGGAAAAAGAGATGAAAAAATATTCTCTAAATGTTCATGAATTTGAGACCAATATTGCTTATAGCTTGGCAGTGCCAAAAAATATGGAAGTGGTTGGCACCATCTCCCCCACATCTCCAACAAGTATCCCCAAGTCCCTGATACCTTTTCTGGGATGGTGTTATAAAGAATCTTATTATATTTTTCCAACAGAATTCCCGCCAAACTTTTGATCTTGTCGTCATCCACTGTATCTTGCAGATATTATCCCAACTTTCCTCTGAAATTGTCAAATTACCTTCTTTTTCCCCACTTCATTTTAACATAAGCAGTGCTGTCATTCTTACACCGCAGGATGGCGTTGTACAACTTGGAAATAATTTTAACTGCTCTAGAACTGAATAATAGTATAAATGTTTCCACAAATCCCAAGTTATTTAAATGTACTTTCAGATCCCGATTAAAGTAATTTCTGACCTGTAAATATCTGAAGAAATCATCTGCACATAAATCATATTTTCTTTTCAAAGCGTCAAAGCTTTGGAACACCCCCTTATGAACAAATGAATAATAATTAGTGAGGCCTTTTGAAATCCACTTCTTGAGTCTATCATCATATTGATTTGGGGGTTTCTTGAAGTCTGCAAACCTGTGATCAAATTCTTCTTGTAGCTTTCCAATGGTATCAACATATTTCTCACCAGTGAATATTGTACCTGAATCCATAAGTGCTTTGCATGCTGGGAAATGGCAACGGGAAAGCTGAGCTTTCCATAACATAAGTTTTGTGGAGAATGCTCTGACATTGTCATATGCAACTCTAACAAGCTGGCCCTGGGTTTGTAACGTCTTGTTCAGTGCATTCGGCTCCTGTGTGATGTCAACAAGAAAAGCTAAGTCCATTAGCCATTTAGGATCACTCATTACAGGAACAGTCATTCCATCCTTCTCCATGAAGGCTTTTACTTCTGCTCTCAACTCAAAAAACCTCTTCAAGACGTTCCCCGGCTAAGCCAACGCACCTCGGTGAAGTAGAGCACGTCCTCACATTCCGACTCTAGTTCCTCCAAAAATGCACGGAACTGCCGGTGTCTTAAACCTCTGGATCTGATATGGCTGATGATTTTCACAACATCAGACATCACATTGTCAACCTTCAGGGTCTGCTGGTGGATAACGCAGTGAAGAGCAATGGCATCCTCCTCTTCCAGTTTTCTTTGAACAAGTGCCAGCACTCCATTTTTCCTCCCTGTCATTGATGGCGCTCCGTCGGTTGTAATTCCAGCAAAATGCTTCCATAGTAAGCCGGCATCCTCAATGGGATCACACGGCTGATCTCCTGACCGGTGGTCTGACCATGCATTGGAATCACTGTGAGCAGCTCCTCCGTAACTTCAAAATTGTTATCAACACCACGGATATATATTGCGAGCTGCGCAGTGTCAGTGACGTCTGTGCTCTCATCAAGGGCGAGTGAGTACGAATGGAATTGTTTAGCCTTCTCACGCAGTTGATCAGAAACGTCACCTGACATGTCAGAAATGTGCTCTGCCACTGTGTTGGCTGAAAAGCTAATGTTGCTAAACTGACCCTTTTTTCCGGGCACACTATACTTGCAGCCTGTAACATGCACTGTTTGATGAACTCGCCGTCTTTGAATGGCTTTCCCGCCTTAGCAATCATCTCACTCACCACGTGGCTAGCTTTGATAGCCGCTTCACTCTCTTTGCTTGCTTTCTTAAAAAAAAAAATCTTGTTGCCTCAGTAGACATGTTTTAATTTAGCGACTCGGTCCTCTTGCACATCTCCCAGGTATTTTGCATACTCCCGAGCATGTTTAGTTGAGTAATGGCGTCTGATGTTATACTCCTTGTGCACCGCGACTCTATCCGTGCATGTTAGACACGTTGGGATGCCTCGATGCTAAACAAAAAAAGTATTCCGTCTCCCACTTCTTCTGAAACTGTCTGTCCTCATCGCCAACTTTTCTCTTCATGGCAGGTTTTGAAAGAGACATGACGGGCTGAAAAAAACATTTCGCGCTGGGTGACAGGATATATTTTCCCTCCACTCTGTGATCTTAACATGTTACAGTGGTACAATAGACCCTTTTACTGTTTGTAAACAATGATGACGCGATGTGCGCGCATTTTGGGAACAGAATTATGGCCTAGTTCAATAGCGTTTCAATCTACGAGAAGCGATTATCAACAAAAGATCGTGAAAACTACCTGCAAAAATTAACTTTGACCACCGGCAACTGACTCCCCTATCCCTGTGGTACGTTAGCAAGTGGCCCAATACCCAATATGGGCGGATATATACGTGTATTTGGTGGAGAAACCCAGTGTGTACACCAGAGAGAAGTTACGTGCATACAAGTCACTGGATGCTTACAATTATGTTGTTTGCGGCCATGTACTGAATGTCAAATATGATACAGACTCTGAGTTTTGTGTCTTGAAGGCAGAAGTTCTTCCAAGTCAAAGACAAGGCAACAGGACCGCTGTGTATGAGGCTCATCATTGTAAACAGGTCAGAGAGCTACGTCCTCACAGAGACTTGTACCTGTACGGCAGGTACAAGTTTCTAGCTTGCTAAGAGTTTTCCGGCTGCAGATATTATTGATTTACAATGAAAAAAAAATATACTGTTCCAGTCAAAAGTCTGGACACTCAACCATTCATATGTGAGTCTGCTCATACTTTTGACTTGCACTGCATATTGGAATCTATAGTGCGATTTAATATTAATTTAAAAATCAGGACTCTGAGTCCAGTGCTAATTAGCGTTGTTGTCACGAGTCTGAGCTAGGGTAACCCATAAGTGTCGCACTAACACAAAGCTTTGAATCAGGCAGGGGGCCACAAAATATTGTTCCGGGGACTGCAATTGGCCCGCAGGCCGCGAGTCTGAGACCCCTGACCTAAACGGACGTGTGTTTCACTTGGTCATGTAATTTTGGTAGTTCTTGGTTAAAAAACCAATGTTATAGTAAATACTTGTGTAAGGTTGTACACAGTTAATTTGCTAATCTGAATGGGTAAACGTCCTCCCAGCCTCTCCTCCTGCAAAGAGTGACTTTCATGTCTTTATTTCTACTGTCCGTGTTGAACAAACCTCAGAAACAGAGAACAAGCCACTCAGGAGCTGGAGAATCAGTCTGCTGTTCAGTTTCCTGCAGTGTGATATTTATCTATAAATCCATGATGCACTGCAGACAGCAGCTGCTGCTTCATCTCCGGCAGTGCGCATGATCGGGCTTGCGAAACAAGTTTAGGTTACAGCATTTAAAACATGTTCACAGCAGCAAAGACATTTGATGCAAAACACTGAAAGTTTTCACCAGGTTTTCACATGATATCAGCCCAAGCTGCGCTTCTTCTGATGGATTCACCTATCAGGATGAAGGCTGAGGCTCTCCTCTGTTTAAGAAAGAGAAATGCCGCCCTCTGCTGAGACAAAGAAGAAAGTGCAGCAGTGTTTTTTGTTTTAAATCTTTGGCTAAACAAATAAAAGTGGGATGGATGGATGGGATGGATGGATAAACTGAATTCAGAGCATCAAGAGAATCTTTTTTTTTTAAATAACTCACCTATGTAAAATGTGTCTAAGTTTGCATTATGAGGGGTGTGGCCTCATCCCTGATGATTTGGCCCCCACTCTCACTGTGACCCCGTGATCCTAACGACTCGCATGATTACAGGAAGACGATGCTCAGAACTGCCTCCGAGGTGACAGCCTCACTAGAGGTCAGACACCCAGTACCCCCCCCCTTCAGTTTTTCGAAACTGAAGCCTTTTTGGATGAAGGTGAAACACCTTAAAAGAGTCCAGCTCCCTTCAGCCTGAGCACTGAGGTCCCACAATTTTTTTTCATTATTAGACTAATAGAAAAATGAGAAAAACCTGGCTCTGGTTTCCAATCTGTCAGCAGCTGCGTGTATCAGCGTGATGATCCATCATAGTCTGCAGCAGTTTGATGCCTGTGATGCGGACAAGCCGAAACAATCCTCTGTACCCCAGATGTTTGATCTGGTTGACTTCACAAAGTGCACTCTGGGTAAACTTTGAGGGTCTTATCAGCACAGCTTTCACTGCAGCTCTCTGAGGATGTTTTGTTCCTCAGGTGAACTTTATAAAATCTCCTTTTAGGAAACTTTATTCATCCAGGTCTGACTTCTGCAGCTTATCAAAGAGCCACTGAAGTTGACAGCAGTAGCTCAAGAGGAAGTGAGGTCAGCTTCAGAGAAAGTAGAGTAGGGCGTGTTGAAGGCGGGCCGACCCTTCGCCTCCTGCTGACTACATGTGACTTGGCTGGTTTCACATCGCTGTTATCAAAGTATTCAGTTGTGAAAGGTCACTGAGAGCAGCTGATCTTTTCTCAAAGCTGCACTTTCTTCATTTTTCCACCTCTTTGTGAAGCTGAGGGCAAAGGTCAGAGTGAGGTTTGATCATGAAACTCGGCTCCTCTTCAACTCCTCACTGTAAGCTGCAGACCCCAAAATTAGAGGAAATATTTACTGCTTCATTTCATGTTACTCTGATTTCTTTTTGGAGCACTAGCTACATCCCACTGAACTTAACATAAGAAAACCCAGCAGGTCAGAGGTCACGGACTTCTTCGCCTCTAAGAGTGGTCCTACAGAACAGGATTCACTGCTCACAGTTACACGTTTTCCTCTTTGGCTTGTCACTGTTTCCATGGTGCCGCTGAAGCGTCCAGAGATCGACATCCTGAAGTACAGTTTGAAAAAGCAAATCTGCAGAAATAAACCTGAGAATCAGTCAGAATGCAGGAAACACACAGCGCGAGGAGGAGGAGCATGGCGTTAACCACAGACTGTATCTAAAAGATGGAAATGACCAAGCTGGTGCAGCGCCACAAAGCCGCGCTCCCTGACAAAGATTTTCTGCTGATTTTTGTGCGCACAAAGTGAAGCTTTTCCACCTTTAAAGAAGGAGAAGCTCCACCTGTGGAGGGGTCGGCGGGGGACTGAAACACCTCAGGTCAGACCTCAGTGATAGCTGCGTGCAGTCATGATGAACAGAAAGCACACCCTCTGTCAGATCGAAAGTTCATCAGCATGTTGAGAGTAATTTCACCATCAAACTCCACATGAACTCCACACTGCACCATTTTTATTCAAACTGGAAGAGGCAGCTTTGTTTTATTCAAAATAAAAGCTTAATAATAATGCAGCTGAATCTGTCTGTGTCCTCAGTTGCTGTTGGGGAAGTTCAAAAATGATCATGATATTTAATGCAAAAAATCAGTCAAACTTTATTTATAGAGATTTGAAAATTGTGTGTGTAATAATAATAAACAATAAACAAGACTAGAAAGAAAAACCTGCTGTAGAAGAATTCAATTTTATTTATAAAGCACCAAATCACAACATCAGTTGCCTTGAAGTGCTTTATATTGTGAGGTAAAGACCCTACAATAATGCAGAGAAAATCCAACAGTCAAAACGATCCCCTATGAGCAAGCACTTGGCGACAGTGGGAAGGAAAAACTCCCCTTTAATAGGAAGAAACCTCCAGCAGAACCAGGCTCAGGGAGGGGCAGCCATGTGTCACGACCAGTTGGGGGTGAAGACAAAGAGACAGAACAAAAGACATGCTGTGGAAGAGAGCCAGAGATGAATAACTAATGATTAAATGCAAAGCGGGGTATAAACGGAGTGAAAAGAGGTGAATGAAAAGAAACACTCATAGGACACCCCCCCCCCCAGCAGCCCAGGCATATTGCAGCATAACTAAGGGAAGGTTCCGGATCACCTGTCAAATCATTCCACCCTGGAAAAAGAACAGTTCGAAGAAATCATGAAAAGCCCCCATTATGAGTAGATGTAAACTTCTGACCACAACTGTATAATCAGGGACTGTTTCAGATGATAAGAAACCTGGAGTAAAAGCCAAAGTAAAGGCTGTGAGTGTTCCTGCATGTGGTCCTTGTTAGTTTTTCTGTACTGTGACCACATTACTGCCCAACAGCAAGAGTTCTGCTCTTTGCATTAAAAAAAAAAAATTCTATAAATGCAATGCTGAGAATGAGGAGACCAGAGTCTAAATTAACATTTTATTTGTCCTCTTCTCACATACCAAATGACATACATTCAGATTTGCTTCATCCTCTGTTCATAGAGTTTTTACTCAGCTTCTCCATAATACCAGGATTAACTTTGCACATGTCAGTCACCATCTGTTCAACTCAATATTATGTCTCTCTCTATCAACATATATCACATCATCCACATATCAATGCTGCAGGTTAATCTTTGTGCTACAAAAAACGAACAAGCCACAGAAGGGAGGGTTAGCTGTAGAGTTATTTTAAGTGTGCCAACGCCCTCAGATGCTGTTCTGATGCCTGGCTTGCATGTAATAAACCAACAGTGAGCATCCTTTCACTAATCTGCCTTTAATCAGCATCTGCCTTCTCTTCCTCTTTCTGTCAGTGGCTCGTCATCTTCATAACCACACTCCTGCACAGTCATTGATTGAAGTCATGACTTTAAGATGCATATATTAATGGATTTTTCTTTTCTTTTTCTTTTTTGTGAATAAAAATGTTGGCTTGTATGATTCTCAGTTTTATACCGTTAACAGACACATACACTTACACACACGGACATGCAGTTGAACACACAGTTGTGGTTTACCACAGGGCGTAACCACCTTAACTGAACTGAAATAATGCACGTCAGAAACATCTTTAAAGCCACATTTTCCTATGTGATGCCATGCATAGAACTTCAAAGAACTGCATTCTTCTCCTCCCATTTTGCAGATGAGACATATTTTGAAAGGTATACCATGATAGTGACTTCCCTTCACTCTTGCACTGTGCAGTCTTATATCATGGTGATTTCAATGTTCTTGCATCTTTGCACAAAACAGTATAGTAAACATCAGAGTTCTCCCACTATCGGCTGCGATAGCTCCACTATAAATTCATTCACAGCCCAAATCGCCCCTTTTTGCTACTAGATACTCATATGAACCTGATATGACGTGGACAACCTAGGGGATTTGTATTTTATTACTTTTCATGCTTCCCTGCAATGTCATTATTTTCAGAGTATATTTAGACAACATGGGTAATACCATGGTTATTATCTATGAAAATAGCCCCAGACATTTAGAGGAGGTAGTCAAATGCAGGCAAATGCTGTTGTAAATTGCATCACTGGTATTCACCGTCGCACACAATATGTACATTCAGCCAGTGGTGGAAAAAGTCACATTGGGTACACTCATTTTCCAGTAGTTTTTGGTTTGTACGTATTGCCTTGCAATTGCAGATGATAAAGGGAGAACTAATATTGAAGACTTTATATGATGCTTGATAGTTTATATTGTAATAATGCATCATTACATATTTGTTGATTGTGATTATGTGATTACCCTGTACAGGGTGTACCCCGCCTCTCGGCCCGTGACAGCTGGGATAGGCTCCAGTTCTTCTATTTTCTCCCTCACATTTGCTATATTTTCTCAAGAAAAGTCCATACATCCACTTTTGTTAATTGCTTCTGGAAGGGTGTGGATGTGCTGAAGCCTATCTCAGAGGTTGGGTACACCCTGGATACTCCATCACAGGTCTAAAACAGAGAGAAAGACAAACACACTCACATCAAAAGTTCCATATAAACAGCCTCCAAATTATGTTTAAGGATTTCAGTAAATGTAGATTTTTTTTCTACTTTCCACAACTAATGATTGGAAAGTAATCTGTAGTGCATGGACAGAAAGTTGTTGCTGTGTGAAGGTGTGTGTGTGTAATTTATCTTCTTGATGAGGGTTTTACGTGCTAACAGGATGATGAGACATGTAGCCTTATTAGATTTAGAGCTGTTCTAAAGGAGTTGCAGCTAATCCCAGCACACTGCAGCTAAACGTTCCTATTCCTGCTACAGAGACTGTCCGACTGTTCTTCAGCCCCACATCTCTGCTGGGCTGGGCTGCTGGGTTTATAGAGCAGCCGAGGCCAGAGTCATTCTATTTTGAGGAATGTGGTTAAAGTGATCTCAGAGGCGTGGCCCAGTAGGCTCAAGCGTGGGCTGATGATGTGTCTTTCACCTGAATGGATCCATGTGTTGAATTTAAACTTAACGTCAGAGTCGACAAGTAAACAAGGACCACTTATTTTCTCCAGTCTGCGATCATCTTTAACTTCCATTCGAACTTTATTTAGCATTTTAAGGACTACCAACTGAATGAACTCCTGTGAGAAACATTATTAGTTTTGTAATAAATGTCAGCAGAATGTCTCTGGTCAGCGAGGGTTTCCATTACATTTGTTTGAAAAGAGTTTGGTGATGATTCAGATTAACTGATAGCATTTTAATCATATCTTTAAAGATTTTAAACAATGCTGTGCAAGAGAATAATTTCTCCCTAGAGTTAGTTGAGAACTGCACACATGCTGCCTTCTAGAGAAGAAAAATTTAATAGATTGTAAACATAATGATTTCAAAATGTCCCATGAGTTAGGGAGTTTTTTCCCTCTATTTTTGGTCTCTTTTTAATTTAATCTAAATTTACACTGAGCTGCACGAAACTGTGGTTCACTCAGTTTAGGCTCTGGAAGTTAAGGATGATGTTCGAAATGACGTTCAAAAATGTTAATATCACATATATGTGACAGATTTTAAAGCATAATACTGTAGCTATGCGGCATGTCCTCTCATTAACACAGTACCGTAATGAGATTAAAGTTTGTCCATGTTCCTTTACTGCTTGTGCAGCATAGGTCATGGGAACAGAAATAATAAAAATAAATTAATAGAAATTACAGTTTTGTTGTTTTTTGTAGTAAATAATCAGTGGAGATTCAGTAGTAGCTCCTTCTGCTGCATGCAGGACTCACTCTCATGGAGGATGCATTAACATCAGAGAAAGGGGACAGATCAAATCTGAATGTGCAGGAATACATGTGCAACCTAGATTTGCTGTGGTTTTATTTTTAAACCATTCACACTTCTCATTCACAGTTAATTACAATTCAATCTACCCACCCTTATGATGTTGTACTAATGTATGAGGGATGATTAATGCCAGCAGAACGTGGAAAAGCACTGCTGTTTTCTGCTGATGTTTTTGAAGGAATTTGTGCACTGACAACAGCACACAAATTTTGTGTATCATACCTGGCATGATGTTTTGGAGATAAAGTTAGAGAGGCAGAGCTGAGATTGTTTGGACATAATAATATGGATAATGGATAAACTGGACAAAGGATGTTGAAGATGAAGACAGTGTAATGGACCAAAAACAGACCCTTGAGGAACCCCTGATTGATTTTTAAAAAAATTTTATTTGCACAGATCTAAAACTGGTAATTGAAACAAACACTTTTACCCTTTGATAAGAGCTAATCAAAAACCTGACCAGTTAAACCAATTGAGTCGTGAAGCCTTTGAATTACAATGTCATGATCTACAGTGTTGAAGGCAGCAGTGAGATAAAGCAGAACTAAAACTGAAATTTCAAATCTCTTTGAATCACCGTTTTCCTTGTTTCCTTGTATTTTACGAGTTCCAGCAGTAAAGCTGTGTTTAAGTTTACATAGTGTCCTGCATTTGGTCCACATCCTGCCTGCTACACTGCCAACTATAACATCATTCAGTTGTTTGTAAACATTCTTTTCCAGTATCTTGCTGAGCAGAGAAAGAAATGGATAATAAGAAATGGATCTTTAATTATTAGTTATCAATGGATCAAAGTTATTTTTCTTGAGTAATGGTGTGATTACTGCACAATAAAGAGAAACAGGGAAAATGCTTGTCTGTAGAGAGGTGCTGATAATGTGTACTAAATGATTTGTAAAACAATGAGATGCAGATTTGAATAGCTTGGTGATGAATAAATTCTTCCAGATCTTTAGAGTTGTGGTGCATAATAATACCTAATGATTAAATGCAGCGTGGTGTATAAACAGAGTGAAAAAAGGAGAATGAAGAAGAAACACACAGCGCATCATGGGAAGCCCCCAGCAGCTTAGGCATATTGTAGCATAACTAAGGGATGGTTCAGCCCTAACTATGGACTTTATCAAAAAGGAAATTTTTAAGCCTAATCTTAAAAATAAAGAGGGTGTCTGTCTGCTGAATCCAAACTGGGAGCTGGTTCCACAGAAGAGGGGCCTGAAAGCTGAAGGCTCTGCCTCCCATTCTGCTCCTTAAGTATCCAGGAACCACAAGTAATCCTGCAGTCTATTGGGGTGATAAGGTACTATGAGGTCTTTAAGATAACGTGGGGCCTGATTATTCAAGATTTGTATGTGAGATGAAGGATTTTAATTTCAAATTTGGATTTAACAGCGAGCCGATAAAAGAGAAGCCAATAATGCTCTCTTTCTTGTCACTGTCAGTACTCTAGCTCCAGCATTTTGGATCAACTGAAGGCTTTTCAGGGAGCTTTTAGAACAGCCTGATAGTAATGAATTACAATAGTCCATCCTATCTATCCATGCACTTCCGCTTATCCTAGTCAGGGTTGCGGGGAAGCTGGAGCCTATCCCAGCTACCATTGGGTGAGAGGCAGGGTACACCCAAAGGGAAGCATAGTGTAAATAGAATTGGTCCTAGCACGGAACCCTGTGGAACTCCATAATTAACCTCAGTGTGTGAAGAAGACTTCCCCATTTACCTGAACAAATTGGAGTCCATTAGGTAAATATGATTCAAACCACTGCAGTGCAGTACCTTTAATACAGCATGCTCTGTAGTAAAATATCATGGTCAGCAGTATCGAATACTGCTCTGAGGTCTGGCAGGACAAGCACAGATTTGAGACCATGGTCAGAGGCCACAAGAAGATCATTTATAACCTTCACTAATTTCACTAGTTTCTGTGCTGGTTCATATGACTGTGAAGGCAGATGAACAAATACTTTCGACAGTACAGTGTACGTCATCTGTGGTCAACTGCTGAAACTTAAAAAAAATGAATTCAAGCACATGTGAGATTATGTTAACTCAATGGGGGTGATCTTTTCTCTTTAAGACCTTAATTGGAAGCAGGATCATGGCCAGATCAAAGTTATTGTTAATATTATTTTACATCTAAACTTAGATGTTTTGTTCACTGCATAGCTTCCCTGGTGAAACCACTTCCGCTGCACTCCCACAGCCTGGCACTGTTTACCCTCCATACCCATATGTGGGCGGTGTTGTACAAACCACACCTCCTCTGGCGTTGCTGCTGCTGCTGCTGCTGCGGGTCTGAAGCTGAACCCGCTTGTTACAGTTGAAGCAGCCAGCAGCAGGATCATGATCGCCGTCTGGGGAGCATAGATGTGCAAAACCCCTGGAGTATCCGTGCGCTGGAGAGGCCACAACCGACCACCGTGGAGGACTGTCTTCATTTAGTCGTCATAAGGGAAAGTGCCACGGTGAAAGCATGGCGGTAGAAGAGGAAGGTCTCCGGGTTTTCGCAGAGCGTTAAAATAAAAATAGGTAAGAAAAAAAAATCCCTACCCCCCAGCCTGAGCGCCTCAATGGATGGCCCCGTATTCACGGGTGAAGCAGGCAGGCGGGCAGGCAGTGAGGGCTGGAGACCGGAGGCACCCAGATCTGTGTTGTTCAGCCTGGTATTGTAATTCAAATCACACGCTTTCCTCTCAGCGCACAGACCCGGACCGCTAATCGCAAAACTGAAATTGTTTAGGGGGGAAATTTCGAGAGATCCACAGCCTTCTGGGATAATGTGGGAATTTGGCAGCTGGCATTTGGATCCAGATCATGTGCGTTTGATAGAGGTCTACACATGCAGACTTGAACCGACTGGAGCAAACTGTGGGGGCTTCACACCAACTATCCAGATGTTTTTATTATTATTATTATTTCAGATAATATAACCCCTGATTTCGCTTAATCTGCAGCCAGCCAGTCATGTTATTGCACCCCTCCTCCCCTTATCCCTTCTTTCTCTGCGCTCCCCCTTCCAAAAAGCTTTATGCATGACTGTCTAGCTATTGATTGTTAGCCCAGATTTCTATATTTAGAAATCTCGCTGGTCTTCATGGGTAACCCCAGTTTTCTGAGAGATATGTGGTGCATGCGTATCTTGTGAATGAGGACTCTTGCAGTGGGTGCTTTATTGAAGAGGACAGTGTTCCAATGCAGTTGTTTAACTGTAATATAGTAGTAACTGCGTGTAACCCCGCAAATATCATAGACATGAACTGATAATACTGGCAATAACAACAGGAAATACTGGGAACAAATACTGCTTTTTTTCTGTTTTCATTGTCATCACTCTTTAATTTATTGTACAAAACACAGGACTCCACTGATCAGTCTTCATTCAACGTCCAAACGCGTATAGATTGTAAACGTTTTGTCAATGAATTTGTGGGAATTTTGCTAACATTGGAAATACATTTAAGCAATAAGCTGGATTTGCAAAGTAGGTTTTGAATTACACGTTTCAGGTGCAATGAGAGGGAACACTGTGGCGTTTGTTTTATGAGAGGAAGCGGTCCGAATGCAGCAGCCTGACCTGTTTAACAACGCATTCATATCTTTGGCTTTTTAACATCAAACCACTGGAGGCAGTCACTTCCTCTGTGTGCCCCATCTCCTATCACAGCTCCTTTTCACTGACATCTGGCACCCAGTTCATCCCGTCTGTGCTGTCCAGTTTGTTTTGACTCCAAACAGGCAACAGAAGGGATGAGCAGGGGGGTGAAGAAAAATTGACAACAAACACAAATGCAAGCTGTGGGGCTGTGTGGTGATGCCAGACAGTTTTTGGACAGTAACGCTCCGGTTGCCCTCTTCTCAGTCAAAGTAATAGTCAAAGTGATATTCAAAGTGAGGCTGCAGTTCTAAGCTTCTTACCTGCTGGTAAAATCGTCTCCAGAGTTCCTGGGAGAAAGTTGGAGAAAGAGCCTGAATTGTGAAATGGTTGTAGTGTGATAAAATACTCGGACTCCAGGGAGAGTTGTAATATTTAAATCACTATGGCCTCATTAGTTTGTTGCACTTTCTGAATGAGTGTTCAGACAGCCAGCAGCTTTTGAGTTCCTGTGAAGGAAAACTGAATGACTAGAGCAAATCTTCTTGTCACAGATGTCTTTCCTAGATACAGTTCTGCTTACAAATCATGCCAAAAAAAAAAACACTGGTGGAGGACTCATAATCTTTTTTTTTTCAAGAAAAGTAAAAATAGTGCTCTGTTACCAGTTAAAGTCCAGACCAAAATGTACCTAAAGTCTTAAAAGCCAACGCAGACACAAGCCAGAGTGAGTGTCATGTACATATGTATTGGATTTCTGAAGGACTACTTAGGCATTAACATGTAGTCAGCATTTCACTGTTAGCTGATTTCGTAAAAGCCCGCCCGATATAAGATTTTTAAGACAGATACCGATATTTGATGATTTGAAAGTCCAATATATTGGCCGATATTTTTATTTATCTTTCAGACCCATGACACATAAACAGATTCCCCTAAAGTTTGTTATGGATAGTTATTTATTTAGTCATTTAAGCTTTGCCTGATTGTCCAGATCAGCTGGTTGTTGTTGTTGTTTGTGGCCTTCCAACCGCTTGTGACCCCTGGTGGAAACACTGTGCAACACTATCAGTTATAACATAATTAAAGGGTGTGTCTCCCTTCGTTTCTGTATTTTTAAAAAAAAAATTCATTGTAAAAGGCAATACAGATATATTGGCAAATATTGACCCGCCGATACACACTCTGTTTTTCTGCTGGACAACATTTGATCATTAATTAGCATTGGAGTTTTGACTGTTGGACAGAAGGACGTTATGGGACATTTTTTCAGTTTTTCTGAAATATTATAGGCTTATTAAGGGCTTACGCACTATTCTGAGAAAATAATGCAGAAATTAACACATAAAAATAATATTAGTTGAAGCTGAATTACATCTGTCCCTAAAATCTAATACATCAGAAAAGTTTTACCAGTAAGGCATGATTGCTGACATTCATGAGGAACATTTACTGTGTGCTTTCATCACTTCCAAGCACAGACCTCAAGTTTCCTCCAGCCTTGTTCTTCTGTGTCATCAAACAGTGATGACAGTAGAGTTTATATTGTGCTGTTGCCTAGCAGCGGTCATACTCGCCATCAATATGATTCCCATGGCGCTCTGCTCCCAGTAATGTCTATGTAATGCTTGCATCACATTGTTTTCATCAAAGTCGTCTCCTTTGGCACGAGAACACATTTAGCTGATGATTCAGAGCTGAAAATCTGCCACATAGTTGAAGGCGAGAGAAAGAGGACTTATTATCGTAACGCTCTGCCAGGTGATGACGCGTCTCAGTTTTCTGGAGGAACGCGCGAATGTCGGAAACTAAACAGGGCTACTGGGCCTGAGTCCGTACTGTCTGGGGATCGCAGGAAACAGGAAGCTGCCCCCAATTCTCTTCCTGATTGGCTGGAATAGACTACAAAAGAATAGTGTTTTTTCCTGCATGGCAACAAGCTAATACAAAGCAGATGTAGTGAGATGCAGAGAGAGGGACAGAGGTGGTGTCTCACGTACCCGGAGCAGGCTGCGCTCCGTCTGTCGGCGGCTGTGTCTGTGTCAGCGCTCGGAGAGATGGGAACTCGCAGTGGCACAGCTGGAGTCGGGACTTTGCACTAATTAACAACAACATATGTGCATTTGGCTTCTCTGTTGCTGCTAGAAACATAATCTGACAAACACTGTGAAAAACACACTGAAACAATATCTCGGCTCAAGTGACCGTGCACCCCTTTGACGAACTGCATAAAAATATAATCGTAAACTTTGGCGTGAGCCTGTTAGGGATTACACACTCAAACCTACAGAACTTAAAGGTCACTTGTTAAGCTTTTGACCACTAGTAGCGCTATAAAGCAAGGTTTTTTTTACCAGTGGCTCTCTCTTTGTGTTTGTTTCATGCGTGAAGGCAGCGCACGTCAGGCCCCATAAACCGCACCAGTGCAGTGAAGAAGAAGAAGACTTGCTGCTTGCAAAGATGGAAGTGAACCATGATATGAAATATCGAAAAATTGGAAGTGTTTTTTGCGGCGGGAATGCATTCCATAGGTCAGTTAGACCTTGATGTTATTGAAGCTGAACTAAAGCTGTGTTTGGAGAATCGAGTTGGGACCTCGTCCAAAGTTGTC
Source organism: Pterophyllum scalare (assembly GCA_024447675.2). Lineage (NCBI taxonomy): Eukaryota > Metazoa > Chordata > Actinopteri > Cichliformes > Cichlidae > Pterophyllum > Pterophyllum scalare. Next base: position 166,143 of record JAMQGT020001412.1, on the reverse strand, counting down.
GTTTCTTACACGACTTTAGGTGTGTTCTCACCATACAAAGTAGTAGCTGCCTGGGTACAGGGAGTGTGCAGGAGGTAGGACACACGACGCCCTCTCTCTCTCTCTCTCTCTCTTTTTGTTTGTTTGTTTGTTATGTTTTTTTATTTGGATTTCTTGGAATAATTACTTGCTCTGTTTTCACACGGTGCAACTGGATCTGACCGATCTGACTGATTTTGAAATTACATTCTCGTGAACACCTCTGACAGCTTAAATCAAGGAAAGCTCTCCATCATAGCCAGTAAGAATTTTGAGAAACATGCAAAAAGCTCGTGCCAAAAGAAGCTTTCAGACAGTATGGAATAAACATCCTTGAACCTGCAACAGTCTATTGTCTTTTGGCCATTTTTGAGCATGACTAAACATCAGTAACATTTGCTTGGAGTTGGTTCCCATTACCTGATGAATATCTCTCTCCAGCTGTTCGGTGCTTCCTGTTCTCACCAGCTGATGCTAATTTGTATGCTTATCGGTGCTGTGTGGGTATGAGGGTGTACAGTATTAGCTGAAAACCACTAAGGCTTTTCTGATAGGAGCATTGAGACTGAACCAAAAGACAAAAGTTCTTACTTATTGCAGAAATTTCATTATATGGTCAATATAGAGGTATTAAGGGGAGATATCCAGGACTTTAGATCACATCCATGATGCATCCGTTTGTTAACCAATTTGTTACTGGTGCACTGGCAAACGTCTAGTTGAAGTATTGTCTCTTCATGTTTACAACTTGCTGTTTAAAGCCTTTCAGAGTTCAGTCGTCTGATTCTACCTAATGCAAGTCACCGGTTTATTCTGGAATCAGTTCTCCACATAAGCCACACACCCCGAACTGTTTTCATAGGCTACACGGTGCTGGCACAGCACCATTGCGTTGCTGCTTAATGCTGCCGTAACAATACAAGTGTGATTTTTGGATCCAGGGGAAAAAAGCGTAGTGAAAGAAACTCGAGATTACATGTTGTATAGAGGAGATCCAGGAAACAGGAGTGGGCGGCTGAATGAAAGAGACTCAGGCTGGGAGAGAGAATTTGGTTAAGAGTGACAGAGCCTGCCCCACCCCCCTCCCCCTCCCCCTCCTCCCCCCTAGCATTGCCTTGCCTTTCTCTTGACAGCTGGCCAACAGAAGTTCCCAAACTTCCTCCTGTCCAGACTGAATAGGAGATGTGGAGTGACGGGTGGCTGCGTGAGGAAGGGAGGGGTCAGAAACAGTTCATCTGTGTGCATGTTTGAAATCTGATTTAGTTTAATAAAAGTAACAAGATCGGTTTGTTGCTGTTATTACATTATATTCATGGACAGTAGATGTTAATACACTGTGTGTGTAGAGTCCTCCATTTTGTCCTAGAAGGCGAGCTCTCTGGGAAACGGTTTGCTGTAAACATGTGTGTTGATTGTTTAGATGCAGGCCGTGTTTTGGTCTAGGAGCTTTAGGCTGCTGGAATAATCTGGGTTGAGTACAGCTGCTCTCCTTGGGTTCAGTAATATGTCCTCCGCAAGAAAACAGAACCCGAATAGCGGCTCATCCTCCATGTCCTGCAGATGCCGTGTGGAACTGGGGGGGTTGACTGGAAGATCTCTACCAGCTCACAATGACATAAGCATGAAAGCGTTCATCACGTTAGAGAAACTCCAGTGTCACAGAGTGTCACTAGAAGAAACCATGCTGTTTCCATGTTACGAAAAAGCTGAATGACTCCGATGTGAAGTTGAACTTGTGTGGCAAATGTCTGCACACATGCTGATAATATCTGGTTTTGCAACAGCACTTTCCTCCTCTGGCAACACTGGCAATGTCAACTTGCCACATGCAGGGACTTACACCCAACTCACTCTCCCTTCCTGTGCTTGCAAAAGATAACGTATCTTTGTGTTTGCCAACCCTGTTTGTGAGTCTGCACATGTGGGAAAAATAAGGTGGCCGAGCTCGTTTTATATTATTTAATTGCTTTTTTTTCTAGGAGTCATAAAAGCAAACACAGAGATTTCTGAGAATTATGTGAACAGATAGAGAGCCTGGAGGGTGAGTTGAGTTTAAACTGCCCAGAAAGTACAGGAAATAAGAAGCAGTGAAACCAGCTCTCCATTACACTCCACTGTGATACATCCCGAATGAACACACCAGGACTCTGACGGGAGCTTATGTCAAGGCTGACACAGTTGTGTGCGTGTGTGTGTGTGTGTGTGTGTGTGTGTGTGTGTGCGCACACTTCTGCATGCATGTTTCTAGTTGAGTATTTTTGCTTCGCTCAAGTTTTCCATTGAGACTTATGAAGCTGTGTAACCATTAGCTCTTGGCTGCAGTAGAAATAGATTGGGTTTGATCAGTAACTGAATGCTGGTTTATCACACAGACTGTGGTGTGCAACCTGTAACCATAAACTCTTTTTATTTTCCATGCTGTTCCTCCACATGCTCCTCCAACAACTGTTGTGGTTGGGTGGAAACTTCAGGATAGGACAGCTCAGCTGGTTGCATTATAGACAATGTGTGACAAGCCGCAGTGCATTTGAAAGTGTTAGACCGGCACAACCATGTGATGAACCGACAGTTATTCATTCAAAATATTAATCTCATTTATGGTTTAAATTATGCTAATTTCCACACGCATACTTTCACTCTTGGATTCTGTTGGACTACCTTTGCATGATTCATACATTAAGAAAACGTATTCATCCTATACTGGGTCCTGGAGCAGCTCTTGAGCTGCCTGAAACAAGTTGCGTCAACCCCCTGCCTTTCCCCTTTAATCCCTTCTTGTGATTGGCTGCCCCTCTCAAACAGTCAGAGCTGTGTGAATGTGATGATCATATTAGGAATATCTGCTCTCACTGACATCATACGAAGCCAAGAGTAGAAAAGTGACTGAAACAGAGTGTTTGGAGTGTCCACTATTCTAACAGCTTGTATATGACTGAAAATAAAGAAAAAAAGATACTCAGCACACATAGTTTACACCCTGACAGAGGATGCTGGTGTTTCCAAGTAGAATAGAGGTCTCAGCTGTCATGTGGATTTGAACCGAGGGCCTGCTTGCTGTGAGGCAACAGTGCTAGCCATCGCTGTGCCATGCTCGGTTTATGTTTTTGCAAGTCTACAGTCTGTCTCAGTTTATCATGGACTAGTAGAACCACCGTTTGTCTGCTGCTGATGTTAACATTGTAAATCCTGTGATGCAAATGACTGTATTAGACCTCAGAGCAAAGGCCACATTCAAGCAGCATACCTTTTCTTTTTTCCTTGAAAGCCTGCCAAGGATGTTCAGGTCACATTCGGGCTCTACCTTGAGTCGACCTCGAGACATGACCTTGACAGCAGCTCACGTTTCATTCAGGAACTATTTTTCAGTGACGGCTGGACGTCAACGAAAGGCCGCCAGCCAACAGTCAATCATGGTTGATTTCCCAGAGATTATGCTCAAAACTAGGAGACGTTTTAATGCAGGTAAATTTATATGTTCAAAGCCATAAATGTGGCTTTAACTAAGTGTAGTAAAAAAAAAAAAAAAGCCAATTCTCTGTGTAGTTGTCTGACATTTAAGCTGTAGTGACACCATGAAACTTTTGCATGAAACTTTAAGCCCACATTGGTTTGAAAGGTGGCCATTTTTATCTGCCACGTCATCCTGCTGTCCTCCTCAGAGCTCTGGAAATCTACCTGAAGCTGATTCTTTAAGTGTGTTTTCCGTCCTTGGATAGAAGAGAAGTAGATCATGCTGCAGTGGTGCTGACTTTTAACAGCCCCGCACGACCTGTGAAGCATCTGCATGGGTGAGGTTTTAGCACTGTAAGGAAATCAGTGGGCCGGAAGCCCAAACACGAAATGGGCTAGCAGGTTTTCAGTGATTGTGGGTTTCAGGATGAGCTGGAGCAGGTTCACAGCGGTAAGTGTGGCTTCTTGTTGATGACTGTATGGCTTATGGTTATGACTGTGCTGTAATCTGCTGCTGTGCCAAGTTTATCCTCTGAACTGGGCTTACTGATTAGTGTTCACTGTGGACGGTCATAGTTAAAGCACAGATGTAAACATATTGCCTCCTCTTGTTTTCAAGTTAATTATTTGGGAATTTTGTTGGCTTCTCTAAAGAAGCGCTCCAGCAATTTTAAACATAAAGAGCAGCTTAGTTAGGAGTACGGCTGGAACTGCGGTAACTTGCAGTTATTTGGATTTAATGAAAAGTCTGGGTTGGAGGTGTGTAAAGAAATAAATATGAGATGGAATGAAAGTTGCTCTTTGTCCACATGTTCTCTGTGTCACACCTGAATAAGTATTTTAGGCTGCTGGATGTGACATGACAATACTCAGGAGCAATTTGAGGTTAAGTTTGAAAGACGCGGTCAGTGTTGGAGCTGATTTGCGCCAAGTGTCGGGCCTTGTTGGTGTCATTTTCTGCTGCACCATTTTTTCCCCCATTGTGTTAACCTCTGCTGTTGAAAGTACAAAGTCACTGCATGATCTGAGTGAGCGTGGTCATGTTTTATAGAGCAAATTATTAATCAGATAATAGAAAACTTGATCAGGAGATTACTGATACTAAAAATACATGCAGGCTGTCATCCTGGTTTCAATAATAAAGCAAGATTTCTTGAAAGAATGAAGTCCCAGCTGTGAAGATCCACAAAAAAGGCCTGTGTGTGTGTGTCTGTGTGTGTGTGCATGTGTGCGCACGCGCTTATGTGGGTGGGTGGGCGTAGTGTTTTTATGTTTAGTCAGTAAGACTGTAATGTCCTCCAGTTTTGTTTCAGTTCTCGTTTTGACTCTAAAGCCAGAAGCATCAAAGGAAATGAGCAAAGACAGCAGGATAATATAAATGAGTTTCACTCCTTTCCATTCTCACGGTGTCTCTCTTCTTTGCCGCCTTCGCACACACTCTCTCAGGGGTAACTGAGAGATGTGTGCATGCTGCTTTTAAACTTCGCCTTGAATCCAGTTGAAATTCCTTTCTCCTCATCTCATTTCCTGTTGTCGCTTTCTCCAAAGCTAACCGCTCTCCAGTTTTCTATCTGGCTGACTCTCTCTCTCTCTCTCTCTCTCTCTCTCTCTCTCTCTCTCTCTCTCTCTCTCTCTCCCTTCTTTCCCTGCAGTCTTCCTCGTCTCTCACCCTTGATTGAGTACACTGCTTGTATTTTTCTCAGTAACCCCCCCCCCTTCTTAAAGCCTGTGTTTCCCAGGCCTGCTATTTGAGCTCACAGCGACTCAAAGCGTTCGCGCCTGTGTATCCTCGAATGTGTTCGTGTCAGAGGGGATTAGAATAACGAGCCGAGCGGTGTGTCCGTAACTGTACGCGGGAGCATGGCCGAAACCAGCTAAGCAGAAGGAGAAGGAGGAACAGAGCTCCGCATTTGCTGCATCCATCACTCTGACTTCAGCCACTTGTGTTTCCTCATTTCATCCGTTCTTTCTCTCCTCTGCAGCTATGAGGGGGGAATCACCCTCCTCTTTTTTTCTTAAATTGTGTCACTTGGCTGTTCACTCTTGTCCTGTCATCTTTATTTCCTTGTCTATCTGCTCAGTGCCTCCCGCTGTTTTGCGTGCACACAGAAATGTGCACACTGTGTGTGTGTGTGTCTGCTTGTTTTGCTCAGATAGTAGGGCAGGATATTCTCTAAGGCCAGATGTGGTGATGCTTGATGAAAAGAAAAGAAAAACTGTTGTTGTTGTGTTTTCATATTTTCTGCATATTATGAATCTTGAGAGAAGGCACACACCGCACTGGAGAAGGCGAAAGATGAACAGATGAAAAAAAGGGGAAGTGGCGTGAAATGTAGAGAAAGTGAAATCAGGTCAAAGTTTATTTTGAAAGAGAAATCGAAAGCAGCCATGAAAGACAAGTCTTGCACTGATTAAAAAAAAAAGCAAACAAAAGAGGCTTCAGAGCAAAAGAGGAAAGGGATAAAAGGAAGAAAATGATAGGCAGGCTGAGGCAGAGGATTACAGACTCTCGTTTTATAATAAAGTCTTTAATCTAAAATGTTGAATGGCAGGTTACTGAAGAGGCTTATCTTTTCTTTTGTAACAGACTCACTCACCATGAAACATTAACACACATACAGATATGTAAAACTGGAATTTGTACACTCCACCCTCAGACCAACAAACTCTCCTGCTTGTCATCCAGAAAAATAAAATGGTCCATCTCTTCCTTCTGCCCTGAACAGGAAGCTGTCACACTGCATCTCTAGTTCTGGTAAAGACAGATGGTTTGGCGTCTTGTTGCCTGTTTACTACAGATCACATAGTTTTTACCCTGCATGTGACCATTTTCTGAGCACTCAGGCAGCAGCCAGTTTAATTTAGTTCCCCAGTAAAACTCAGCACACACTGTGATCATTTACTGTAGCTGCCTTTGTTTTAGCCTATAAATCGCGTGGTAATGCAGCCGGAAGCAGGAGCTATTCTGATGAGTTTACAGATACTCAAGCACAGTGTTAGCAGCTTATTCAGGTCATTCAGCATGCAAACCAGTCCAAGCTGGAGGTGGAAAAGAAGACAAACAAGTCTTTTGGTCCTTTCAAGCTTGATCCTGATGTTGTGTGTTTGCTGGCTTGCTAACATTAACCATGGGGAAAGTGTACATTTAGGTGTCAGTTTGCACTGTGTGACAGTATTGAGGTTTTGCAGTCATGTGTCTGCTAACCACGAGATATTACCTTCTCCGCCATTTTATGTGTGACAGCACGTGTCAGGTGATTAAGGCCCCAGTCACACTGGCCTAGAGACCGGTCTGCAACCATCTGACAACCACTGGTCAAGAGGGAAAATCAGTTGGGGAGTGGTTGCTGGAGGTTGAAGGCAGTAGCTGTGAAGTTGATTGCTAAAGCTCCTGTTTGCGATTGCTTTGGTTGCTAGCGGATTGCCACAGTCGCCTTTGTTTTTCACTGAACAGTGACTTGTCTTCAAACATTCAGCAGCTACTCCCTGAGCGGTAGTGAAACTGTAAAAAGTGTGACACAAACTGGAAACTGAGACCATTTGCCTTCAAAGTAAAAGTTGCTTCTGATCAGTAATAGCAGACGCTGGATGAAATGTCTCGCTGTCTTAGCTGCTGTTTGACCATTTCAGCTCTACATTTACGGCAAAGACACAGTAAATAAAGGCGAGTTGAGTCATGAGGGCGGCTCTTTGGGTGTGTGTAAAATTGTCCAGCTTGGATAATTTTGATGACTGGTTGTAGTTCGCCATCCACAGGTGGAAAGAGGCGCTGTGAGATGTCAGCATGCAGGGTCTGTGTACAATGTGCAACACTGATTTACTGCAAAATTTTGGCAGAGCAGTGTCACCAGAATAATTTCACACATCCCGTTGGTTATTGTGGGAATGAAGAAAATTAGACTTTTTCTCTGTTAGAAAATATGCTGTCATTTTACTGTTACACTGTGTCATCAGAATTCCTTAATAGTTTTATAATTTATAAATAACTTCTTAAGTAAAGAGTAAATAAATGACTTACTTTACCATAACAGCTCCAACACTGTTGTTGAGCTATTTTTAAGCCCTTGCCAGTCATTTTTTTATGGTGCATATTCATGAATTGAATTTTCTGGCTGATTGAAAAATGAATACATCAATAAAATGGTTGGGGGAAGTGTTTTTTGTTTTTTTAATAGATTATTTCTGCTCTGGAGTAGTTATGGTTTTGCTTTTAGGCTGTAACTTGAGTCATTAAACACAGTCACACACATTAAAACACACACACTGGGAATGCTGGGGTAAGCCCATGATGTTTCTGGTCACTCGGATGAGCCGCATCCCGCAATCTTGCAGGTCATGAATGAGAGCGGGAGGAAGAAGGCAGATTGGAGGGAATTCGGGTGTGCTGGGTGAATGAGGAGGATTACAGGATGGAGGTAAAATAAATATGAGGAAAATAAATGAGAGTGAGAGGAGGCAGGGGAGAGAGATCTAATAACAGCGGGAAGTAAAGGGATAAAGACTGAGATAAGAGGCGGTTACGTCATTTAAAAATGCAGATAGCGCTGTACAGTCTGCATCAACAAGTCAAAGCGGTGGAGCGTGTGCCTTGTTGCAGAGCTCAGGTGTCGTCTTAATTTATGAATGAAGGTTGTTGTTGTGAATTATTGTGTAATGATTCACACAGTGCATGAATCAGCCTCCAGAGAAGCAGTCATAACACCGTGTTGTATTACAGACCCCACAGGGTGCGCTTCACCGTCTTTGTTTGTCTCAGCGAGGGTTTAAGTTTTATCCAGTGTCACAGACTGAAGGCAGAGGCACCAGATCGTATCTTGCCCGCAGCTGGCTGCTTGCCAGTTATGTATTTTGCAAAGAATAAGTGGGACTAACAACAGCACATTGTGAATACGCTTAAAGGACACGTCTGGTGTTTTGCATTGTCAGCAAGTCATTGATTTGACTGATTGTTCTGATTTTTCTTCATGGGGTTTGTTGGAGGAAATGTAGGGCATCTTCCCAGCAATCTCACATAATCTACCCTCCAAGCTGGTTCTGTGATAAGGTACAGTTCTCAGGAAGCCTTAAACATAAACCGTCAGAGCTGGGTGGCTGAACTGAAAGCAGGAGAATTATGTTTTACTATTTATTGGATTTGAAAGCTGATTGAATGGGACTCCAGTGGGACTGCTGCATTAATGTTCAGCCATACAGGAAAAGTAATCTGAAGATGGCTATCTGTTTTGCAGTTTAACGCCCGGCTATCCAGTGTCAAATGTCAACTCTCTCCCCTTCCCCCCTTTAGGGTCAGCTGCAGGGTCAGAAACTCGGCAGTGAAGATCTCTGGCTTAGTATGTCTGAACTATTTCCTGGTGCAGCAACAGAAATTCAGTTTAGTTCAACAAAGTTCTTTTTTTTTTTACATATCACATGACAGTACAGTGGATTCACTCCCATGATAAATACAAGGAGACACAATATGTTTTAAGGGAAATATTATTGCTCTTTTTTTTGGTGAGATCCTCATCAGGGCTTTAGACATCTTTAAAAGACAACCATTTTAAGGATTAAAAGTCATAAGGTAAAAAGCAGAAATGTGTGTTAAGAGAAGGTGTCACTGTGCATATAGCAGCACCCACCCTTTAAACTCACTTGTACAAATCGCTTTTACTGTGAAGACTTTTTAAAGCCAGAAATAACAGAGCAGCATATGCTAGCAGTGTCAGATTCCCACACAGACAATGGAGAGTTACTCAAGCAAACACTCACAACGTCGGTTCGCACATGTGTAACTGCAGACTACAGAGGCCTGTATGTCCCCAGGGTGAAGTGCGTATTGACTAAAGTGGATGTACAGCTTCACAAATGAGAATAAATTGGCCCCGCGGGACTGGAGCACCACCTTTATGGTTTGTGTGTGTTTGTGTTTATGTGTCTCAGTGGGTAATTGGACCACATTCTTGTTAAAGGGAGTGCTGTCACACGTGTTTGATGCAAAGAAATCAGGAAGTGCCCCACGCCGATTCTTTCATTCAGAGATGTAACATCACAGATGCGCGCGACACAACGCAACTCACTTGTCCCGCTTTGTTTCTGAGGCCACAGCTTTGTATCTGCGTATAAAAGCAGTCCCCCAGGCAGAGTTAAGCTTATTATACATGGTGTCGGATGTGGTGATGTAATGACAATGAGAGTGCGCATTAGGAGACTCTACCAGCTTAGCGAGGACCCCCACCCCCCACCCCCATCCTCCTCCCTCCTTCATACATTCATAGCTAAAACAACAAACTTTACATAATCCTTTTGTTTTTTAACTTTGCATGCTTACTTTGAGTGCTTTCACACTTCTTAAATAAGTAATGACCTGTAGCCTGAATAAACACTTTGTTATTTTTGCTAATTAATAATGCCTCACTCGCCCCTCCTGCTTATGCCTCCCTTCTTCTTTTTGTTGTGCAGGAGAAGCAAAAAACATCCCTCCTTACCCGGGGCCAAACAAGATGAGGGACTGTTACTGCACCGTCAACCTGGACCAAGAAGAAGTCTTCAGGACCAAGATTGTGGAGAAGTCACTTTGGTACAGGCCCAGTTTTCTTCTCCTACTCCTTAACCTTTCTGTGTAGCTTACTTGTGACAATAAAATAATAACCACCTTCTCACTATGTTAAAAATTTCATTTTGCTCAAGAGTTGTCCACCATATTGATACAACCACCGGTTGCTCTGGGAAAATTTATATTCCCCAACTGGCTGGGGGTGGTTCCTGGAGGTTGCTAGCTCTCGCTGGTGAAATTAAATGCAGAGGAGGTGTTGTGCCAACAGATTGCCACGGATGCCTGTAGTTTTTCATGTTTGTCTGCAAATACTCGCCAACTGCAACCCAAGTACTGGAAATAGAGAAGGTGCGCCTTCAAAGTAAAACTTGTAGCAAACATGTTTTGAAGGGTGCAACTTTTACTTTGATGAAATGGTCTTCATTTCTGGTTTGCGTTGAACTTTATGCAGTTTTGCTGCAGCTCGGAGAGTAGCTGGACAGCGTTTGTAGACAAGGCCATCACTTCCATTCAAACCACAGCAATATGCTAGCGACCGAAGCAATCACAAGGAGGATTTTGCCGGGGAATACCCTAGCAACACGTGGTTGCCAGATGGTTGCAGACCAGTCTCTAGACCTGTGTGATTGGGGCCTTATTTGCGTGACCCTACACTGACACGACGATTGCCACATGCGTAAAATCATGTGTCTGTAAAACCTCAATACAACTTAAAGGTATTTTGACACCCGTAGCCTGTTTCCTCTGATTTGATTCAGTGGATGAGTGGGTAACCTGTAGGTTTTTTCCCCATGGTTTGGTTTCTTTTAACACAGAGTAAACTCTATTCAAACCTAAATGCATCACTACAGAAACTTTCAGTGCACTTATTGTTATTACTGTGCTTAAATCTTCACAAACAACCTAGATGGGGGGGGGGCATTTAAACTGATTAAACGGGTGTTCCTCAGATGAATAGACTACCTTGCTTTCAACGTGATGATATCTGTGCTGTTGCTCACACACGAGGGAGAGCTGAGAGTACGAAAACAGTGGAGTCAGAATGTACATGGGAGAGGGGGCTTTATTTTCCTTGTCTCAAGTGATTCATTGACAAAATCAATAACCGCTGAACAAGAAAAGGAAAAAAAAAATTGTGATTGGGATGTTTACACAGAGAGGAAAGTACACTCACAACCTGAGTATTAGGTTTCTCCAACGAAGACACACCTTGTCAGACAACTGAAAAATACTTTGGGGGCAGGAATAGTTTGCAGATTAACCAACCAATCCATTGGTTAGCCCACCTTAACTTGACGGGGTCACTTTGTTTCATAGAATACTTTACATCAAAATACTTGTGTAGAAATAAAAGTATTCATTTAAAATATGATGTTATTAACAGATAATCCATTTATTTTAGTGCATCCTGGAAGGCACTTATTCGGTATAGCAGAGAATGCAGCACAACTTTAATAGCAAGGCTCACAGCACAATGGAAACCCACTGCATTTACCGTAGCGAGAAACACTTGCACACAATCATTGTTAGTATGACTTCTATGTCTATACCAATAGTTTCTCATGATACTGAGAGAACTCATCATTTTTTTCTCACATAATTTCATTATATTTGTGATGTGCATCTGCATTTGGCAGAACACATTATAGACATATGACCTGAATTTCTTTAGTCATCTTTCAAAATCTCAGCATCTGCATTTGTTGTGCAGGATGCTCTATCAGACAGATCACAGTTTGCCTTCCCCTCTTCTCCCCTCCAGTCCGTTCTATGGGGAGGACTTCTACTGCGAGATCCCGCGTAGCTTCAGACACCTCTCCTTTTACATCTTTGACAGGGACGTCTTCAGGAGGGACTCCAGTATTGGTGAGTAAGCAACTGCTCCTCTCAATGAAAACTCACCTTTTCACCTCTTGTTACGGGTGTAACATTTCTGAAACCAAGGCTAAATCCTGTCCCACCCACCCCACCCTTTGCTTCAAATGCTGAGCTCCCTTTTATCAGTAGTAGTGTCCTAGAAAAGACATGCAATGTAGTAGCTCAGTGCATAAGTGTAGTCACAGACAAACAAGATATGTGGTGTGTGGGTGCCATGATAAATATATTCACCACAGGCTTTTGCTATTCTTCCTCACACCTCCCACCATTGTTAGGCCTCCTGCTGTAATTGGTTGTTAACTTGTATCTCGTACCTGACTAGAGACTTCCATCGTAGGCAGACAGAGGCAGACAGGTGACTGAAAACACTGTCAGCTCCAGTCCTGTTGAAAACATTGTATCACCATGAGCGTCCCACTGCATGCATAATTTGGACAGGTTTAAGCTGTTGGTTGGGAGAGGCAAGCACGGCGGTGGTGTCACTATTATTTTTTCATGGGAGTCCGTTTAGGTGGGTGCACACACCTGGTGAAACCATTCGTGCGTTGCTCTGAGGGTGTAAAATCAAAAGTAAAAACTTGGTTAAGTTCATAGTTGACATTTAGCTGACTTAACCTTTTGAAATTCTCAGAGCGTCAGCTGTTAACTGAAAGGGAAACAGCCAGTCAGAGCAGAACAGAGCATCCCTCCCACTGATCCAATTCAGCACCTACCGCATACCCAACCACGCTTCACTTCCTGTGTTTTGATTTGCTGTCATTGGTGATGGGGTCTTACATGTTTACATTCCACCAGGCACAGATTGGATACCAGTGTCTGTCTCCGTGGCAACGTGCCAACTCTGTGATGTTTCATGGTAGACTTAAATGAATAAAAGTACCTGGACGTTTAGTCGTACCATGACTCAGTGTCCCGCTGCTCTGGATCAGGCCGCCTTTTCAAAGACCTCAAACTACTGCAACAGCTGAGCTTCTTTTTCTCTGCCCACAGATGTCTTGCACAATTTAGTCTGGTGATTTTAATATTTTATGGAATCCCGATAGTTTAATGGCCATTTTTGGCAATTCAGCTGCTCATACTGAAGGACAGATAGTGTGGCTTTTGCATCACTCAGCCTCTTCCAGGTGAGATGATTTGATGCATTTTCTGCATTCTGGAAAAAATACCTTCAAAATACTCCAATTAATGCTTCAAGATGAAAGAGAAAAAAAGAAAGGATCCTTAAACATCACAGTTTTCACCTGAGGAGCGTTCTTTAACCAGCTATTGCCCACTACAGCGCCACATGGCTAATTATCATGTTATTACAAAACAAACAGGATGTCAGAAAATGGGAAGAGGAACCGCATCATGAGCTGTGGATGTTTATATAATTTGGATTTGTCTCAGCTTCTGAACTGTTACACTCTCACACTATCTGCTAACTTCATGCTTTTTTTCAATAGCCCGCAATAGCATTTTCTACAAAATGCTGTTGCGGGCTTATGAGATACAATTCATATCCATGTTTTCATTAATTTAATTTTTAGTTAGCACACGAGCACAATGAGGAGCTTATTTTGTAAATCAGAATGTTCTGGAACAAAGAGAGAGGGTGCTTTTGAAAAATCCACAGTGCCATCCACACTCCACAGTTTCTGCATTTTATCACCAGCACTGGTCCATAAATTTTACAGTAACAAAACAGTTAAAGGGCACTGAAAGACTTTTTTTTATGATAGAATATTAGATACTAGATTAGAAAAATGCTTTGACTTAAATCATCATATCAGACTTGCCACTTTTTAACACTGAAATAAAAATGTCCCTACAGTTGTGAAGAAGCTCAGGACTCAAACTGAGGATGGCTCCTGATTTAGCTGTAGAACTGTGACTGTTTGTGTGACAGCTTATTTGTGCGTGGTCCAGAAAAGTACAGATTGCATCTTATGTGCATGCAGTAGCATTCCTTGCTGTTGGATATATATATATATGTATAAAAAAAAAAGACCCTCTGTTACTACTAAATACTAACTCTATTGCTACTGTTTTTGGTGGGTTGGTAGAAATGGGGGGCATGACATTCATGCTCACAATGAGTGGATATAAACCTCTGACCACAGCTGTATGTATGCTCTGTGTATGTACTATATGTATGTCTGTATGGTGGGTATGGCTGCTATATAACAGTTTTTTGGAGAGAAATACATCTCAAAGGTGTGTGTGTTTGTTTGTGTGGGCAGATGTTTCTGTCAGTGTCATTGGGTGTGTCGGTGTATGTATTGGTGGGTTTGGATGTGCAGTATGTGTGTGTGTGTCAGGTCAACACATACAAACGGAAAAATCTTTGCAAAAGCCACAGCTCCTCTGTGTGTGTGTGTGTGTGTTAATGCTAGTGGGTGTTGCAAAAAGAACTGGCTGGTTTCAGAGTAGAAATAACAGGTCATTTCCAGGCTACTGAAGTGCACTTTGTGAGTATTTCTGCGCCGGGTGACTGTGTGCATTAAAAAGCAATTGGCTAGTTGTTTTACTACACATGAACAGACATGTAAGTGTGTATGTAGGTGTTTGTCAAGCTTTCACCGTATAGGTCACAGAGGAGCACATAGGCTTTTTGGGCTGCTTGAAGTAAGTTATGTTTTTCAGCTCATTTATCTTTGTGTGTTAACATGTTCGTAGGCAAGGTTGCCGTGAAGAAAGAGGACCTGCAGAAATATCACGGGAAAGACACCTGGTTCCAGCTTCAACCTGTCAGCGCTGACTCAGAGGTGCAGGTCAGTACAAAGAGAGCACGCAGACACACTTCTGCTCTTCTTGTACAATCTCCAGTTCTTTTGTTTTGTACAGGACTGAAGTTTTTTTTGTGTCTCGTCTAAAAAAAAAAAATGCATGGAGTTAAAAACAATACTTTTAATGCCAAGTAGCTGCTTCAGTTGAATCAACATTCAAATCAAAACTAAACTATAAATCATCAATAGCAAGAGCAAACCTTTATTTGAGTTAGTCTTATAATAGCTGTTCTAATCTCCACTTAAAGCAAATTTAACAGCTCACAGCATTAATCCCATTGCACAGCAGCACATCCATGTTCCCTTTTTCCCTATACACTGTTAAGCTTTGAAATTTTTGTTGCAGTAGCTTATTGGAAGCCTAAACTGTTTTATTCTTTGGTTCCTTTGTTTCAGTATGAGAGTTTATAATGAAAAACCAAAAAAGATCAACAGTGGGGGTGGGGGGTTATCAGGAAGGGCATGTGGTGTGAAAATCTGCTAAATCAAATATGGAGATCTATCCCCTGTAGCGAGGGAGCAGTTGAAAGAAACGTTTAACTTCTGCTAGCAAATACTAGCTAAAGTTAGTTAACGGCTGACATTAGGAACCATTAGCAGTTCAGTACCAAAGGCTAGGCTAAGGTCACCTCTTCAACCACAGACACGGCATTGAGCGGGGAGGCCTGTTGCAGTGACACGTCAGCGCGTCCACCATATTGAATGTGGCAGATCTGCACTGTAAACCAATACAAGTGAATGGACTGAAATTCATAAAGCTAAGTTAATACGTTCATTTACACATTCAAATATGCACTAATATACACTGGGAAACATTTAGGCACAAAAAAATAATTCTGTTTTCAAAATGTTAAATGGCCAAATACGATCAAAAACAATTCGCCAGTGTTACCTGTGAAAGGTGATCCCGTTTTGACTTTCAAATGGTTTGAAAAACTCCACACAGCACCAGAGTGCAGCATCTCTCTCATGTTATGTTGGCCGCTTTTGCCACATCCAATATGGCGGCGTCTCGCTTAAAGTTTGCCACAAGCCACCTGGGAGACACACCAAACATGCGGAAGAAGGTTCCCCTGTCAGATGAAACCAAAATCGAACTGTTTGGCCACAATGCAAAACGATATGTTTGCCGTAAAAGCAACACAGCTTATCACCCTGAACACACCATCCCCACTGTCAAACATGGTGGTGGCAGCATCATGGGTTGGGCCTGCTTTTTGTCAGCAGGGACAGGGAAGATGGTCAAAATTGATGGGAAGATGGATGGGGCCGAATACAGGACCATTCTGGAAGAAAACCTGTTGGAGTCTGCAAGAGACCTGAGACTGGGACGGAGATTTATCTTCCAACAAGACAATGATCCAAAACATAAAGCCAAATCTACAATGGAATGGTTCACAGATAAACGTGTCCAGGTGTTGGAATGGCCAGGTCAAAGTCCAGACCTGAATCCAATCGAGAATCTGTGGAAAGAGCTGAAGACTGCTGTTCACAAACGCTCTCCATCCAGCTGTTTTGCAAGGAAGAATGGGCAAGAATTTCAGTCTCTCGATGTGCAAAACTGATAGAGACATACCCCAAGCAGACTTGCAGCTGTAATTGCAGCAAAATTGGCTCTACAAAGTATTAACGCAAGGGGGCCGAATAATATTGCATGCCCCACTTTTCAGTTTTTTATTTGTTAAAAAAGTTTGACACATCCAATAAATTTCATTCCACTTCACGATTGTGTCCCCTTTGTTGTTGATTCTTCACAAAAAATTAAAATTTTATATCTTTATGTTTGAAGCCTGAAATGTGGCAAAAGGTTGAAGAGTTCTAGGGGGCCGAATACTTTCGCAAAGCACTGTATATATGTCTGTTTACAATCCGGTGAGCACAATTAATATTAGCTAACTTTCACTACCATTAGGAAACATTAGCTAAAGTAAGCTAAAGCTGGGGAACATCAATTAACATTAGCTTATATTAGCAAACACTAACCTTTGCTACATAGGTCACCTGTTTAATCAGGTGAGCTATAGTGGCACCTTAACTAATATTAGCTAACTTTAGCAAACAGTAGCTGATATTGGCAAATACTGGCTAAGGTTTTTAAAAATTAGTTGACATTAGCAAAGAGTAACATTCAGTACATGGGTTGCCTAACAACACTAACTAAAGTTAGTTAATGTCAGCTAACATTAAAATATCAAATCAAATATCAAGGATCATTAGGTGATGTGTGACCAACTTTAGTGTGTACCTTTGTTGAGTTTCACTTATTGTACTTGGTCATACAGAGCCCCCCCCCAAAAAGGTACATAGATGTGCTCTAACTTCTTAATAAGCTGTTTTGTTTAAGGGACTAAGGCCTTTCATATTCCTGAAGGGCAGGTACATCATTGTTTTTGTACAGAAATAGAAGTGTTTTAAAAGTACTCGCATCAAAATTTTTAAATATTACACACTACCCCTACACGAAGGACGTGCATATATGCAGCACAAATCAGGGCAGAACCCAAACAAACAGACTGTGTGTGCACCTGAAACATTTGAGACTGCAAGGTCAAAGTCACCTGTGTCTCTGTATCTACATAAAAACCATTTCTGCATCTCCAAGAGTGAATGCACAGCTTTTATAAAATTACTCTGTGTCAAGAATAAATGAAATCAATGGCAGCTGACTGACAGATGTGAGAACTCATGTTTGGACTGCAGGTTGTTGTTTTCATCGGCTGTTCTCATGTGCGAACAATTTCATATGTTCATGTTCATGGCACTGTTTGCAATCTCTCTATTACCACTGACATGTCTCTGTCAATCAAATGCAAAACATTAGTCAAACAAACAACATTTTGCATTGTTTTCTTCTCTTTCCCCTCATTCTCAACCAGTCATGGCAGATGACTGCCCCTCCCTAAGCCTGGTTCTGCTGGAGGTTTCCTCCTGTTAAAAGGGAGTTTTTCTTTCCCACTGTCGCCAAGTGCTTGTTCATAGGGGTTGTGTGATTGTTGGCATTTGTAGGGTCTTTACCTTGCAATATAAAGCACCTTGAATTGTTGTGAATTGGCACTATAGAAACAAAAGCGAACTAAATTGAATTTTATAGCACTGTCCACCGTACTTATTTAATATACATGTGCAGTATTTTCTACTATTCACTATTCAGCAGTGTCAATCACCCACACACATGCACACACAGAGTGTGAGACACAGTGAACAGTAACATCTGCAGACAGATGGGTGTGTGTAGCCCTGGAGCAGAGATCTGAAACAGAGACACATTCATCCGAGGAGCCGGGGAGAGGAAGGATGTGTGAGAGAATGAGACAAGAGAGAAAAAGCGAATGTGATGGATCAGATGAAGTAGGAAGATAGAGTGTCTCTCTTCTCTTTTCAATAGAGGACACATTGTTTTTCCTGTGTGCGCATGTGTGTGTAAGTGTGCGTGTGTTTGTTCTCTCTGCTTGAATCGCGCAGAAAGAGCAACGCCTGTAGGTTTGCATACTGATGCTGTTAATTAATGGAGCTTTTCTAGACAGCTGCACTGCTACACTGTCATCATGTCATTAATCCAATCACTTCAGAGGAAGAATAACTTCAGCGTGACGTTCAGGCTCACAGCTATTTTCAGAGAAGTGTCTCTGTTAGTGAAGGAATTCCACTTGTTCATGATTGTGTGCTTTTTGTTTTGGTGTGGAGATTTATCAGAGATGAAGTACTCTGTATTTGTGTGCGTATTGAATCAAACTTACTATCTTTGGGTCAGTCCTTTTCTGAGAAACTGGTGCAACCATAATGCCTTAGATAAGATTAAAAACAAACAAACAAACAAAAAAAACAAGATGCTATATTTGGTTAGATTGCAGTTGCTTTCAGATTTAGCAGAAGTTTATCTTATGTCACAAGCCACCTCTATTTCCTGGATACTTGTAACGGTTAAAGTACATGACCTACTGTGGGCTGAATTTTTTATTGTGCGCTCCATGGACAACCAGTGGGTGAATAAAAGGTGTCTGTGTTTTTGTATTCTACAGGGAAAAGTGCACCTGGAGCTTCGCCTGAGTGAAGTCATCACTGACAGTGGAGTCATCAGCCATAAACTGGCCACACGGTGAGGCTACATATATACATAGACCAAATGTAAGCAGAAATGACATAAAATGTCTTACATTACATTTATGTGCATTTACACACAAAAATACGAAACCCTGTGTTTTTACTTGACTAATCGTACTTCATTTGGCAATTTCATACCACTTTTCTTTGTACCTCTGGTGGTGATACAAAGAAAATGAAGTTTATTGAAAGAAAAGGAAGTAAAATAGCTATATTCACTTATGCCCACTTTATTAGGTACACATTGCTAGTACTGGGTTGGAGCTCCGTTTGCCTTCAGAGCTGCCTTAATTCTTCGTGGCAAAAGATTCAACAAGGTGCTGGAAACATTCCTCGGAGATTTTGCTCCATACTGACATGACAGCATCACACAGTTGATGTAGATTTGTCAGCTACACATCCATGATGTGAATCTCCCATTCCATCGCATCCCAAAAGTGCTCTATTAGATTGAGATCTGGTGACTGTGGAGGCCATTTGAGTACAGTGAACTCATTGTCATGTTCAAGGAACCAGTTTGAGGTGATTTGAGGTTTGTGATATGCATTACCAGAAGATTGGCACACTGTGGTCATAAACATTTGGTTAGCAGCAATATTTAGGTAGGCTGTGGTATTTAAATTATTCTCAGTTGGTGCCAAGGGGCCCAAAGTCTACCAAGAAAATATCTCCCACACCATTACACCAGCAGCAGCCTGAAGCCACCGATACAAGCGAGTTAAGGGCTCGACACACGGGGAGCGACGTCGCTCGCTCTCCATTCATTTCCTATGGAGCTTGTGCGACGAGGCGACAGTCGCTGGCCCTCCTCCAGCTAAGCGACCGGCGACATGCATGTGAAATTTCGAAGCTTGTACACGTAGACGTGCACACGCGACCAGGCGACGCGACACAAAAAAGTTGAGAAATGTTCTACTTTTGTCGCTGTCGCGTGGGACTAAACCAATCAGCGAGGGTTTCATTAACTGACCAATGAGCGGAGAGTATGCTACACGCTGCAGTCTGCAACCACTTTACGCACGAAGGAAAGCATCATTTTAGCTGTGTTTGACTTTCCTATATTATATGACACTTCACGCAGTGATTATCGAGTTACACATAAAAGGCAGCCGTATGGGAACGTGTTGGCGCAAGACTAACGTTAAACAGACGGATAGAGAGGACTTTAGTGCTAATATAGGATGAACCCAAGGTTGTCTTTTTCTTTTGTAGAGCAGACTTAACAGCAGGATTTCTGTCGGTTCCAGTAAAATCTTCTGACTCCTCATCTTTATTGCCGTGTCTAACACGGACCGCTTTGAAAATGTCTAAAGCCCTCCAGTTTCATAACCAATCACATTTCTTGTAGACGAGTGACGTGAGAGCGCGATTCGCAACGCTGCCGTCGCTTTCGCGCCCCGTGTGTTCGGTTTCACCCCAAAGGCGATGCGACCCATTTGTCGCTGTCGTTTGTCGCTCCTCGTGTGTCGAGCCCATTACTCATTTACAGTCACTCCTCTTTTACATGCGTGAATCAAAATGTGGCAAAGACACCGTTTTTCTGTACGTGTCCCTTTGTGGTTGTAAAATGTGATTGTATTCATATGTGACAGGTAAACTTGAGCGATGACTAGCGATCGTGCTCATGGATGAGTTATTGTGTTTATGAGTGTGTGTGCTTGTTGGCTTTCCGGCCCCTGCAGCATGCTGCAGTACAGTCTGATGGCGAGCCAGTGTGGCTCTGTTCCCAGAGCACATCGTGGGTAAGGAGCTTAGAGCGGAAAGCAGCAGGTCATCTAGTCAGATTTCTCTAGAAAGACACGTGTACGAGAGACGGAGAGAGCTTTGTCCATTCAGCTCTCAAAGAAATCCTAGCCGTCATTAATTTAACTTTAAAGTGGTGTAAACTGGAGATTCAGCTTCATTCACATCTTCAGAGTTGAGTTCTCTGTGTGCAGTTTACTTGCTGCATTTTGAGCCCTTGAGTATTTTTCTGTGATGCCACACACAGGTGTCTTTAAAAGATGAATGGTTGGTTAGTTTTAGCTTTCAATATATCCAAAAGATTCAGAACATGGCTATGCTGATATAAATCCCCTTCCCAAGTCCCAAAGGGAGAGAAAAAAAAAAGACATGCTTACAAAAGTTGGTATTCTTTTAGAAGCAGAATACCTCAAACACAAATTCAGATACATTTTTGATTTAAGTCCTTAACCCCCAAGGTTTTAAGACTACAGATATGGAGTGAGTGCATATCCTGCTGATTTATATTGAATGAAAGCCTCACAATTCAAACTGCGTGCAAACCATTTTAAGAAGCCAGTATCGCCAAAACAACAGGAGCAGAAGCAGCAGGCAGTACCACAAAAGCACAAACAAAATATGAAAACAGCTTCAAACCTTTTAGTCTTTTAAGCCGCTTTAATTTCAACACATATTTGTTAAGTTCTTTTAACTACATTTAGTATGCCATTTTAAATTCTGCTTCTTTTGAATATGAAATTATATATTACAATATTACTCAATATTTTAATTAAATTAACGCAGTTATTTTGATTTTAGATTAGTTTTTTTTTTAACTATATTGGTAAAAGAAAAACCTATTGGGGTTTTAGGTTAATTGGTCTAAATTGCCCGCAGGTGTGAATGTGAGTGTGAATGGTTTTCTGTCTGTATGTGTTAGCCCTATCTTACTGTGATATTTGTTTGAACATAATGGTGTTTATTTCATTAAGGTGTGTGTCATCCTACTTATTTAAGCTTTTGTCTTGTGTTTGTGTTTTTAGTTCATTCTGTTGTAACAAAGGAAATTCTCAATGTTGGGATCGCTTCTTATCTTGTCTGATCTTAAGTAAAGTCAGACAGAGTGGCTCCAGAGTGACACGCATTAATATGCTCTTAATTTTGGCATTTTAATGTGGGTCTAAGCCTCAAGTGGCCATTAGAGGAACTGCAGTTTTGCTTCTTTTCTTTTTTTTTTGTCTCAGATTTTGCTGTTTGACTTAAAGGTACAGCATGGAAAAGCTCCCTGCTAGATGCCAGTAGATTGCAGATTGCAGTCAACTCTTACCCCTCCCAATTCAAGTGCATAATTCTAGCTACAGTGGCCACTGTAGGACAAATACGTTTAAAAATTTTTTTTTCATATGATAGAACATACTGCAGATATTATCCTTCATATCTTGAGTCTGAAGGTGCAGGCATAAATTAAAATTTGCAAACACTACGCATGTGGCCGGTCTCTAGTCACATACACTCGATTAGGCAAAGCAGCAATGTACAACTCAGCTACTTTATTCAAGATGGTGGGGCATCAGTTAGTTGGAAGATGTAATAACACACTGATATATGTATATTTATGAATACAACATTCTTTTTTTCTACTAAATAAACTCAGAAAAATTAGTTTCTGTACCTTCAAAAAAAAAAAGAGGTATCCTGATTTTGCACATTTCCTTTTCCTCTCCTCCATCTGACACCTAGGTGAAGTCTACATGTTATGCTACATGTAGCCTCAAGCCTTTAGGGGTGAGTTGCGGTTTGTAATGCTAACTTGTGTCTAATTTCCACCCTCTGTATTTTTTTTCCCCCATTTCTCAGCTTGCAACCGCAAATATCACTGACTCAGATTTCCTTCAGGCAGTGTATCAGAGTTCATGCACTCTCTTTGTTTGGCCTGTTTGAAAACAGACAGGTGAACTAATGCTGAGAAAACTGATGACTCCTGACTTTACATCGTAAATCCTTCCTCCATCACTGGGAAACATTGACAGACAGAGTTAAGTTGGTCGCATAAAACCATGAGGAACATCGGACGATAAGAAGTGCCTTACAATGTCCCCGCTCTCATATGATACAGTGGTGCAGCCATCAATGACACTGACTCATAATCTACTCTATTTGTCTGGGCTGTGATGTAATTGGTTTCCCTTTTATTTGAGTGATATTGTTTTTGACAGGAAACGTGGGCGCAGCGGTGAAGCACATTAACCTAATATGAGTGATGTTGCCTAAAAAAATAATACGTCTGCATCTCCACCGCTGTCTGGCATGCCAGAGCTCACAGCAGTGATCAGAGAGTGAGAGAGAGGGGCTGGGATAGTAGGCCAAACGGGGGTTATATAAACAAGCTTACTGGACAGGAAGTGCTCTGGCATTAGTGACGCTTAACCCAGCCCATTCCTTATTCCTTATTAGGGGACCTGTGTGTGTGTGCGCGCGCGTGCATGTGTGTCAGCAGGATGGTGCAAGCTGTTGCATGTGTGTCTCTTCAGTTGTGGGCAGCGCTGTGATTTGCTGTGTAATTCATCATGTAGTGTGACTAGTGGTGCATCACAGGTGGTGACACACAGGAAGTGATTCGTCCCGCTGGGTGTCCTGTTTGGGTGCTAATCTCCTTACAGGATGATGTCATGGGGCAGGAGGACAGCGGTGGCACGTAAACATAGATAGATGACGGTGAATCACACTGAAACGTTGTTTTACTTCCTGACCTGAACTGTTTTATGGACGACCAAATCTAAAATATTGCTATTTTTTCAGTGACCTTAACCAGCGTTTGGTTATTTTTTTCAGGTCTTAATGCTTTAAAGGACAACTTTGTAATATACAGAGTGTTTTCTGTAGCACATAAAGAGGCAATGTCCCATAAATGAAATCAAAAGTATACTTACAGTATACTATAGGGTGAGAATTAGCATATACAAATGTAAATAACATAAAATGTTGCTTGTACTATGTTTACAGCATAATTATCTGGCATAATTTCACACATAATCTGCGTATTGTCTAATTTTTAGCGTCTTGAAATGCAGCGTGTTTATTTATAATGAAATAGTTGAAGACAGTTCTTTTCAGAAAATTAAAAATTCGTGAGTGATGGGCCAAAAGTCTGCCTGTGCTCAGTTTGCTCCCTTAAACTAAATCTTTGTTTATTTTCCTGTTTTTCTGCTTTTTATTTTATTTTCCTGTAACCTCTCACAAAGTGACGGCTGTGTCGTGACCGTAGTTGCTGAATCGTGCTAGATTTTAAACTGGCACAGGCACTTGCCAAACAGCTCAAAGGGAATTACTTTCTTACATCTTTTTTTCATGTGTTTCTCAGCGCTGCCCAGTGGGGGATTTGTCCCAGAATGCCCCAGTGTTCACATTGTGCCAGCCGCTGGCATTAAAATTACTTTTTTATTTTAACAAAGTGTTCACTCAGAATGATGGCAGAAAGTTGTGATAGAAGATTTAGTTTTTCCCCCAATTTGAAAACAGTAGAGTTTTATTCATGGATACGACTGATTTTGATGCCTTACACTGAAAATGACAAAAAAAATGACATCACCAGCCCATGATGGCAGCACCCATTTCTGAGATGTGTTGGCCTCACTTTTGCACAATGGGAGGAAGTGGTGACGCATTGTCTGTTGTTAAATAGTCCATGGGTAAAGCTGAATGGACATTTTCAGCGGGAAAAGCACAGCATTAATCACATTAACCATGGCTTAAACTGCATTTAACACCTAACAAAGCCTATTGGCCAGCAGCAGGAATGCCTTTTTTAGAACGAGCTTCAAGTGTTATCTGAGACTCTAGATTATTTTTAAAAAGTTTAGTTGTTCTGAGAGGGACTGGTGGTAAATTTATATAATGTCTTTAAACTGGAGAAAAAAAAACAGATTCTTAATTGAAATTTAAGCTACTTTGAGTCATTTTCAGCAGTAAAATACAGAGAGCCTCCATAACAAACTCATCACAACAGCACAATAATCATCTACTTTTCACATGCGGTTCGCTCGTTTGGCAAGTTACCTCCACAGAAACGTGCCTGTGTGTTAAGATGCTGCACAGTCTGAGACTCTTACTGTCTGTGTGGGCTGATGAAGCTAAAAGATGTGCAGGGCTGCGTGTCAGCTCTCAGTGATCTTTACAGTACTCATGACCCTATTACTAGTAGATATGATTAACCGATTATATAAAGTGTAATGGTGTCTTCTTTTACCATTGGCATTTAGTATTTGTCTAACTCTTTATCCTGCCCCCACCCTTTTTTCCTTTTGCTATTATTCTTCTGCTGCTATTTTTACATTAAACAAACAAAACGTTACTCTTTATTAAGAATTGGATATTATAATAATAAAATATATAATAATAAAAATAGCATAACATATTTAAGATGTTGTAAGAACGTCTGGCTTTTAAAAGCTGTTGTTCTACATGACTTGTAGGACTATGCTGTGTAATATTTGGATGAATAACATGTTAATGTGTTGCAGGTGTGTGTGTGTGTGTGTGTGTGTAGAAGGCTGTACAGCATGTGCTCCTTCACTGATGTTTGTTTTGTCTGTTTCTGCAGAGTTTTGGAGTGCCAAGGTCTTCCGATCGTCAACGGCCAAATGCGACCCCTACGCTGCTGTGTCCTTACTGGGTCCTTCAAGGTGGGAGTTCTTACATAATTCAGCATGATTTTACTACTCAGCATGCATAACTTTATTACTTGTTTTGCTTTGGATAAAAATTAGCCAGGGGAGGATTTATGTCAGTCTGCTTTTCTTCACCGCTCAGGTCAGAAGCCAAGAAGACCAAGGTGAAGAGGAAAACCAACAATCCACATTTTGAGGAGGTTTTCTATTTTGAGGTAGTTGAACAGGAACTTAAAGTTGCAAAAACAAACAAACAAAAAGCAGGAAGTGGACAGATGAACAATACAAACTATTTTCTAATGTCATGGTCCTTTATTTTTGAATAATATGAAGCCTGATTCACAGCAAGCATCCCAGTTCTTCTCTAAGGTATTTGGTTAGTTCCAATCATTGACGCTACTATTATCATTATCATACTTGAACCTGAGGGGGATCATTGATGGTTATGATTAAATGTTGTGTTTTCAGTAGATTTTCTTTTTGCACACTTGAAGTCTTTTTCTAATTACCCCTCCCCCCACACACACACACAAATTAATGATACCTATTCATTAACTGATACATTAAATCCACTTTATGTTTGTATTAAGGTAGAGGTTTTCATGATTTGTGAGTTGATTAATATCAGTTTAAGATAAAACCTCAAACCTTCCTCCCTGCACTGGCTTCACAGCCACTAAGCACGAGTTGAATGATTGATTTTTGGAATATAAGATGGTAAATTGTGGTCTGTAGGAATAGCCTAACTATGTAGAGCCCTCATAGCTGTTGATTGTAAGGGTTTTGGGGCAGTGGTGAGAGGCGAGGTGTTTGCTGTCACACTGTTTGTGGCATAGTTTTCTGTTAATCCACTTGAAAATTATCTTTCTCAGGCTTGTTTTCTGGAGATTTAGTGCTGCTCTAACTGCCATTTTTAGCACCACCGTTTTGTCTCTTTGCTCCTTTGATACCACCCACAAGCAATGGGTACTGCCCCTTAGCAGGCTTCTGGAAGTTGGCCAGTGAGAAGAAAGTGGGCTTTTAGGGAGCGAGGCATTTAAGAAGCAGGAACCTTTTTCAAAGGATCAACTGAGGGGCAGCATAAAGATAAATAAAGAGTTTTTTCAGCTGTGAAATCTGCTAATTGTAGTGGACTTCAGAATAGGTCCTCTTTAACTCTTTAAAGCGGTCATTTTACAAAGCATAACATTAAGTGTTGAAAATAAACAAATTCTAACATGTGTAACAGTCATGTGAAAAAGAAAGTACTGGCTTACTGCTTCTGCAGGAATCAAGGGGTTAAGTAGCAGCCAGGTGCTGCTAATCAAATGCACCTGATTAACTGATCAGCAGCGTGAGCACTTCTATAAAAGCAGAAGTTTGGGCGGTTTGCTTTTCTGGAAGAGTCAGGTGTGTGTTTTCACAATACCATAATATTCACCCCAAAGTTAGACCGAGCAATGCTCAGAGAAACTGCAAAAAAACCCAAGCGCTACATCTCAGACTGTACAGGCCTCAATTAGTATGATAAATGATAAAGTTCATGACAGCGCAATTACAAAAAGACTGAACAAGCACGGCTTATTTGGAAGGGTTGCCAGGACAAAGCCTCTGCTCTCCAAAAAGAACATGACAGCACGACTTGGGTTTGCAAAGCTTCCTCTGAGCAAACCGCAAGACTTCAGGAACAGTGTCCTTTGGACATACAAGACCTAAGTGTAGATGTTTAGCCATAAGGCACAGAGCCATGTTTGGAGAAAACCAAACACATCATATCAGCAGAAACACCTCATACCACCTGTGAAGCACAGCGGTGGAGGGGTGAGGATTTGGGCCTCTGTTTACCAAAGTACTGTAGAGTCAAACCTGAAGCTTACAGCTAAAGCTTGGCTGTAATTGGGTCATGCAACAGGACAATGATGCCAAGCACAGCAGCAAATCTACAACAGAATGACTGAAAAGGAAAGAATCAAGGCGTTGCAATGGCTCAGTCACAGGACTGCAAATTTCTTTCTCATGTGACTGTAGTTTCCTGGCAGAAAAGCATATTTTGTTTGGTTAAAAAAACACAATTATTATAAATATTTTTAAAGATAATTATGTATTGTAATGGTGAAGTGTGATAAAGGTTAAGAATAAAATGCGTGTAAAGCAAACTGAAACAAAAATGTTACAAGCGTGAATGGATTTTTACAAACTCACCGTTTGCATGTATTTATATTATCTTTTATTTAAATATATTTTTCATAGACACAGGCGCCCACTTTTATGCTGGCCCCATTAACCCTCGCTCGCGCTGACATTTTTGCTTTGCTCCTCCCTTTCGCGGGAGATCTTACAATGCTGTGGCCTCCTCACAGTAGCACCAGCAGACAACAGGACAAGACTGGGAGTGATTCAGGCAAACCAAACAATCTGGCCCATTGATTTCTAGCTGACAAGAACGTCCTATTTATTCCTAACCACCACATGAACACAACTGTGCGTTCCCTGTCATGGTTTGAGGCGCCAGTCTCGCCCCTCCTCACTTGAACATAGCCCATCCATCATCTTTCTGTCATGTGATCAGATTTTTTTCTTTTTTCTTTCCTTTTTTTTTATTGCTTCAAAATTTCTTTCCTTACTGCACCAAACCAAAATGGGCTAGATCTTCTTTTAGACCCAAGTCTGATAGTGATCATTAAAAATAGCTTGTTTTCTTCTTTAATAAGCGGTACAACAAAAGTCTGGCATTCTCTTACTGATGACCTTGGAACTCTCTCTCCATTTCTAGGTGACGCGGCCATTGAGCTACACAAAGCGGCAGTTTGACGTCGAAGAAGAAGATGTTGACAAACTGGCGCTGAGGTGAGTCAGCAACTGTCTTATCTGTGCCGGGATCGGCGCTAAACTTGGCGTTGCTTGAAGTCTCTCTGGTGTTTCATCGGCTCTCTGTGCGTTCAGGGTGGACTTGTGGAACGCCAGCAACCTGAAGTTTGGGGACGAGTTCCTGGGAGGGGTGCGTGTTCCTCTACGAGTCCTAGGTCAGGCTGGAGTCCACGATGCATGGTGAGAGAAACATGGCACATATTTAACCCTGGATCCAGTCCTCACTTTGGATCTGTCTCATGTTCTTTTCCGCTGATCGAGTTCTGCACTGCGCTGCTTTCTAACATTATGACCCAGCACTTATCTGGGATCACTTGTTGGTTTTGAAAAATTTAAATTGAAACATTAAAATGTTAAAATAATCACCAAATGAGAAAAATAAGCCCAATATTCAGTCTGTTTTAGCTGATTTGGTCTCCTCCGACCCCTGATTTGGCTGCTAAATCCTCTATGTTTACCAGCTAGTCTCTTAACTGTGCCACGTGTTTGCTCTTTAATGCTGGGCTTTACAGTTTTTTAGAGAAAGACAGACAGGTCTGGTAAGTGAAGACCTCAGTAAACACTTTCCTAGTGAGTTTCAATTTCTCCTGGAGTCTTACTTAATACATGTTCACATAATGTTCACTTAATAAATTAGTGTCAGATTTAGAGTGAATTAAGTAAAGCAGGGTATGCTTTGGAGCCAGTGGGTGACGTATCTAGTCTTTGAAGTTTTATCGCTAAACGTGAGCTGGACGAGGGTGGCAAACCAAAATATATAGATGCGTGCCATAATAATGCTAGGATATGCTACACAGAGCTTTGGGAAACACAGAAATCATGAGATATTTCTCGGTGGACAGCAGCACCATGTGTGCCATTTAATTGCTAATATCATAAAACTATACTTTTTCCTGTCCAGGTACTTTCTGCAGCCCAGGGAGAACGGAGGGAAGTCTGTGAAGGTCGAAGAGCTCGGCTCTCTGCGTCTAAACATCGTTTACACCGAAGACCATGTCTTCCCCTCCGAGCACTACACACCCCTCAGAGATCTGCTGCTGCACTCTGCTAATGTCGAGGTATGCATACACGAAGGTGCCTCAGCTCCTCTTGTTTGGCCACCGGGTGGTTACTTGTGCCGTTAACTGCTGTTTCTCCTTGCCCCCCCTCTGTGTCCAGCCTGTTTCAGCATCCACAGCTCACATTCTTGGGGAGGTGTGTCGGGAGAAGCAAGAAGCGGCCATTCCTCTCGTGCGTCTCTTTCTTCATTACGGCAAAATAGTGCCTTTCATCAGCGCCATTGCTCATGCTGAAATTAACCGCACACAGTGAGTGACTCATTACAACTTTTAGACCAGAAATATATATCACATAATTATTATTTTTTTTTGCTTCAGCTTGTTTATTGAATGACTTGTAGGAGTCACGTTGTTTTATTTCTGACAGGTTTTATTGTGTGATTCTGAGCCACAACACGTTGTTCTGATTTCTTTCCTTTCTGTTACTCCAAAGCCAAACTCTTTTGTTCTTTTCACAGGGATCCAAACACCATTTTCAGGGGAAACTCGCTGACTTCTAAGTGCATCGATGAGACCATGAAGCTGGCAGGAATGCACTATCTGCAAGTCACACTCAAACCAATTATAGATGAGGTGTGGTACTTCAATCCCAACGTGTCTTATTTCCCCAGTTATATATTAAAAATCTGTTAGGAAATAATACTCGCATGCTTTTCTAAATCACCGCAGATCTGCACTGAACACAAGCCCTGTGAAATCGACCCCGTTAAGCTCAAAGAGTCAGAAAACCTGGAGACGAACAGGGTAAGAAGAAGAAGTCGATGAAGAGCGTTAGTTTCTATTAGTGTGTTTGTGCGCTGTTTGTCTTTTCTGACACCTCTGACCTGCCCACACCTCAGGAAAACCTTCGTCAGTATGTAGACCGCATCTTCAATGTGATCACAACCTCCGGTGTTCGCTGTCCCACCGTCATGTGCGATATCTTCTTCTCTCTGAGAGAGTCTGCCGCCACCCGTTTCCAAGGTAATTCAAACTGTGAATGACACAGAGGGGGTGAAAAAAGCTGCTAATGTAAAACAGGAAATAAAGGACAGTAAAAGGGAGGATCCGCGAAACATCCAAGGACACTTTTATATTCACTCAGAAACAGAAAGGCTTTTTATGCTCTGCTAAACCACCTCTACACCTCTTAAGGTAATCTGTAATACATTATGAAGCGTGCGTCTTATACTGTGCTGCCTCCTGTTGGCCATCCCATGGCACTGCATTCAGGACTAACCAGCAGTTGACATGACAGACAAGCATTAGTGTACTTTGTGTGTTTATCCTACATTAAAGAGATTCAAGCCTGTTTTTGTGAACAAACATGGACTTTCTGAATAGGTCTAGGCAAATACTGTCTGACTGTTTTCTGCTTTCTAGTTGACCAAGACGTCCGATATACAGCAGTGAGCAGTTTCATCTTCCTGCGTTTCTTCGCTCCAGCCATCCTCTCTCCAAACTTGTTCCAACTACGACCGCACCACCCGGTGAGTTTGATGTTTAAAATGATGTAAACCAAGTTTTTTTGTGGTCTGATGAGGTCTGGGTTGCGAACTGATTTAGTCTTGTTCATAAAATGTTTTTATATATGTTTGTATATCTGTTTTCAGTAGTAATAAATCTCTTTTTAAAAGGCTGATTTGTTTTCTTTTATTCCACATGTTTGGTTTTTTTCTTTTTTTGTTTGGTTGGTTTTTGCCCTCAGGATCCCGCTACTTCAAGAACCCTCACCCTCATATCCAAGACGATCCAGACCCTGGGGAGTCTCGCCAAATCGAAATCTGTGAGTTTCTCAGCTCAGCTTGCTTTTGTTTCTGTCACTAAACTGGGCTTCCTTTGTATTTCAGTTTAAGCATGCAAATATGCTGACTTCTGCCTCTTTACGTACTTGTCTTTTTTTTTCTTTCAAGGCCAATTTCAAAGAGTCTTACATGGCTGCTTTTTACGACTACTTCAACGAGCAGAAATATGCAGACGCTGTGAAGAACGTGAGTGTTTGATGTTTGGTGTCTTCTGTTCTTGTATGCAGTGAATTTCTGCCAGTTTGCAAACACACGATCAAATAGTCGTCTTGCCTTGTGTCCTGTGTAGGATAAACACAGATGAACAGATAGTGAATGGAGTGAATAAAAGGATGTCAAAGCATACACTTGATGATTTTTTTGGGGGGGGGGGTAGATGAGAGAGAGTGAGCAAAACTTTTACCACAGCAATAAATATTTTGATTAATGGCCTCCTACGCTTAACCTCCACAGTTTCTGGACCTGATCTCCACGTCTGGCAAATGGGATCAAAAGAGCATTGAAACACCAATCATGCTCAAAGAGGGGTACGTAGCCGGCTTATTTTTTAAACTGTTTATGGCGGAGACTATAAACAGTACCTGTCCTCAGAGATTCTTCATAGACAGTTAAGTAGAAATATACTCACTGGCCCCTTTATTTGGGAGTCAGCCAAATCACATGGCAGCACGTCAGTGCATTTATGCATGGAGACTTGGTCAAAACAGCCTGTTCAAACTGAACACCAGAATGGGGAAGAAAGGGGATTTAAGTGATTTCGAATGCGGCATGGTTGTTGGTGCCAGACGGGCTGGTCTGACTATTTCAGAAACTGCTGATCTTCTGGGATTGTTCCCACACATCTCTAGGGTTTACAGAGGACAGTCTATAAACAGAGAAAATATCCAGTGAGTGGCAGTTCTCTGGGCGAAAATGCCTTGTTGATGCCAGAGGTAAATGACCAGACTGCTTTGAGTGGATAGAAAGGCAACAGTAACTCAAATAACCACTCAGTACAACCAAGGTATGCAGAAGAGTGACTCTGAAGGCACAGCACATCAAACCTTGAAGCTCTGTGAGCTAAGGACAGGAAACTGAGGCTGCAGTTCACACAGGCTCACTAAAATTGGTCAGTAGAAGAAAAACACTGCATGATCTGATAAATCTCAATTTCTGCTGCAACATTTGGATGACAGAATAGGAATTTGATGTAGACATCATGAATGCATGGATCCATCCTGCCTTGAATCAACAGTTCGGGCTGGTGGTGGTGGTGTAATGGTGTGGAGGATTTTTGCTTGGCACCCTTTTGGCCCCTTAGAACCAACTGAGCATCATTTAAGGAGGAATGTTTCCAGCTTCTTGTTAAATCTATGCCATGAAGAATTAAGGCAGTTCTGAAAGCCAACTGGGGTCCAACCCAGTACTAGCAAGGTGTGCCCAAAAAAGTGGCCAGTCTTTTTTATTGTACTCCTGATAACACTGCTGCAATGTTTACTTAGGCTTCTATTTCTTTTAGACAAGAGAGTCATAAATGAGAAGCTGGCCCCTCCTCAAATTTAAATACCCAGTCTGTGTATCCAGGGTACTACATTCCTTAGTTCAATATTTCTCTTCCTTGGCTCTTTTATCTGTGCAATAAAGGAAAAACAACAGTCTGTTAACATGCATTGACCCTCCATAATCATATCAATGGAATACGAAGCAGGAGAACATGCTTATCAAGTCCCTGTTATTTACAAGGCTGGGGAGAATACACAAAATATACACACAGGCTATTTATCTGGTGTGACTGTGAGGTTAGCTCTAGGGCTAATCACCTTGTCACAGTCAAACCAGGCACTATTTCACCGAAAGTAAAGTGAAGAGTTGTCTGTTGGTGGTTTGGATACAAACACAGTGCGTTGATTGTTGCATAGCTGGTAGGTTACTGTTACCGTTGGACCTCCTGTTTCCTGTCTTTATGCAAAGTTAACCAGCCGTTGACAAAAAGACCAATATAAGTGGCAATAATCTTCTCATCTGACTGTCAGCTAGAATTTCACAAGCTGTCAGACTAGTCCACTATGTTACAGTGATGCAGATTTAGCCTTTGCATACATGACCCCCTAATACAAACATTTACAGTAAAGCTCCATCTGGGGCGGTAAACAGATTCTTTTGTACCAACATGTTGGCTGTTGATGATAAATGAAGCAGTTTCCATTTGTCAGTAGTTGTACCAGCACTTCACTCACCAGCATCCCCACCCTCTTTTGTTTCTGCAACTGTGCATAGGAGTGTAAAACTCACTATAAAGAGGGTTGATGGGAAGGGGTCAAAAGGCACGAAGGGCAGGTAAGAGCTTCTCTATATAAAGGCTTTGCCCTTGTGAGCCCCCATCCCCCTCCTGTTTGTGCACCGTGTCTTCACCTAAATCAAGCCGGGTATTTTTTTTTTCCTCCCACCAACATCATGCGCTGTGGTAGATGCTGCTGCACTTTACTTTATATCTGGCCTGTATACAAGCAGCCTGTCATGTCATACTGTCTGAATCTCTGCTCTGGATTTTGATCTTTCTGCATTTACATGGCAGTATACTGAAGAATACAGTGACTGTAATGGTATAAAGTAAAGTGTTCACCTTTAAGCCTGCTTACTTAGGTAGTGTAACCAGTGTTGATGGCCTTCGTTTTTCCTCCCAATGCCAGACTTTGCTTAGTGTGAAACAAGGGTACAAGTACCTCAACAGATGGTGTTTTTTTTTTTTTAAACTAATCTTAATAAATAACCCCAAAACAAATAAAAACAAAAAAGAAACCAAAAACAGACATTATAATTTATTCTAACAATTTAGTGGTCCTGAAAATGTTAAAGGAGAAAATTAATAGCAAAATTAAAAGTAACTAAAGGTAATGGTCAAAAGTAGAAAATAGCTAAAATAATTGCAAACTATAGAAATTGTTGGAAAATTGTATGGATAAAATGTGTAAAACAGTTCAAATTGATCCCTAAATATAATGAATGTGTTAAATGGAGTCATAGCTAAAATTATGACTAAAAAGTTTAAAATTATTAACTAGCTAGCAGCTAAAGCTGTAAACTAAAACGTGGTTTTACAGTGAAAATAGTTTATATAAAGTTAATTGTTGGCTAACAGTACAGATAAAGAAGCACACTTTCTGGCTAATCATGAAAACCGGTTAAAATTGGTAACTAAACCTAGTGAATATGTGTTAATTGGGGTGTTAGCTCAAATTATGAATGAAAGTTAAAAATTATTAGCTAAAACTATAGTTAGCAGTTGAAAGCATCAGTTAAAATGATTGATTTTCAGTTAAAATAGCTCAATAATAGTTAATTGTTAGGTGATGATACAGATAAACAAGCGCAGCTTCTGGTTCAACGTGATAAAGAATTAAAACTGGTCCCTAAATGTAGTGAATAGCTATTAAATTGGTGTTAGCTAAAAGTAGTGGGAGAATGGTAAGCCAGCGGATAAACGGTTCGCTATAACTGATAAATGGCAAGATGATTGAAATTGCTCAAAATAAATGGTAAACTGAGAGTAGTCGAGTCCAAGTTCAAATAAATATTGATGATGATGATGATGGTGACGGGGTTTTGACTCCATCTCACAGGCATCGATGGGTAAAAAAATTGGGACCACTGGATTACTGTACGAATATTGATCACATATCTGCCCCCATCCTGTCCCTTTACGTCCTCACTCTAGACCGTGACTGTATCACTACTATACACAACACAGCTCACAGAAGGTCTGTCATAAAGAGTTCAGATAGTGATGTAGGAAAGTGGTGATGCTTTGTATTTCACATGACCTTTGGCCCTGAAACGCAAAAACAAAGGCATTCTGCTGTTTACTATCCTTTAAAGGACCATACCAGTGGTTTTACATGTTTTAACAATGAATTGTGTGTGACTCACATAAATTTCAAGCCATTCACATAAAAAACATTTTATTACAATGATTCCAAGCAACAGGTAACCACTGGTTTCTTTTATTTAGTGTGAATATTACCTTACAGGCATTAGAGTACTTCCTTGAGGAGCTCAAATCCAATTATATTGGTTATTTACTTTGTTATATTAGTTATATGAAGACAGTGAAGAGAGTGACGCCTACTGAGCCCTGTCATCTGTTTGCTATGATGAAGCTGGACCTGGACCATTTCTTGTTTTTAAAAATGTTTTTGGAAAACTACAATATTTTTAAATACTTTCAAAATGTTTTGGCTTGTTTCCTAAATTATTGCATTAAAAAAAAAAGAGTGCTGTTCAGCAGCTGAATTTTTCTCGCATTTCAGCTCTCTGCATGTATATTTTCATAATATAATAAAATAAAGAGAAATCAGTGGCTATGTGGAAGATTGGAAATAATTCACTAAAATCCAGTCTGAGTCAGTGATTTATCCGCAATTTGTTGGTAATGGGGTAAAAATATGCAAAAACGCTGGTACCTTTGATCTGCTGACCCATCTCCTTTTTCATTCATGGGCTCATGATCTATGAGTGCTGTACTGAAGTTTGTTGGTTGTTTTTTAACATGTACAGCAGCAGTTAATTCAAATAACTGCCAGCATGTAACTGGAATGATTAATGGAGGACTGCAGATGCTCCCTTTACTCAGTTAAAATGCTGTTTACAAATAGCTTTATGCAGTCTTGCACATTCAGGTAGTGCACTTGCTGGAGCGGAGAGATAAACATACTGAGAAGCAGGAGCTCGTCTTACTGAAGTATTTCTCCTCCCCATTTCTGGACAGATTCATGATAAAGAGAGCCCAGGGGAGAAACCGGTTTGGAATAAAAAACTTCAAGAAGAGATGGTTTCGTCTCACCAACCATGAATTCACCTACCACAGAACGAAAGGTAAGCTCTCAGGATCTGCTTACAGGTGTCACGTTGTTTCCTCACCCGATTTATTGCGAATCCAAGCTTTCTGCTCCGGGATCAGCGTCCGCTCACATAAAAAGGGACGTTTCACGCGTCATTTGACTCCCTATGAGTGCACCCTGCTTCAGACAGAGATGTTATCAGATGATAAAATGGTGATAAAAATCTATAAAGACCATAAAAATATAAAAGTAAAATGCAAAATTTTTACAAACGAGGCAAGAGATTAATGCTGCAGAAAATCATTATTCTTGGCATTTAGCACACAGAGCAGTGAAATAACCATTTTAATTCAAGTTAATTATTTAATGCTCAGTGCGCTCTCAGTGCTGCTGTTTATTTCTAAAGTGATGGCTGCACGTTAGAGCTCTGAAACTTTAAACATTAAAGGGTACTGTCCCACAGCGACGTGGAAATCGCTTCTGTTTGTCTGGGGATCAAAGTGAAATTAGGGTTATAGGTGTGATAAACACCCTGATCAATTTTCCGGTCTGTGTTCTAGTAGCTGTAATCCCAGCAGTGTAAAACAGGCTGAGCAGCAGATCAAAAAAAGGAAGAAAAACATTTTCCGCACCACAAAGCAATGCACAGTTTGCACTGCTGTAACTGTCATTCGTGATGTTACTAAAGGTACGGCTTGACAGCTTGCACATATAAAACGTATCCTCCCAGCATCGCACTTAAAACATGCTGTAAATAAAAATAAATAAATAAATAAAATCAGTGAAAACATGGTGCTTCCTGACAATTTTAAACTGAAACTCTGAACATAATCTGCTTCCGACCAGGTTATGTGTTCACCATAAGCTACCGTGGTGATTTAGCATGAAAAGAGGGGCACCTTCATGACACAGAAAGCGCTGACTTTAAGCTCCACGTAGCTATCTTTCCCAATGAAAGACATAACAATCCACTTTTTTATTAGCTCCACAGTTTGTTTTCCATGTCTGATGGTGTTCCTGTTCCCTCCAGGTGAGGGAGCTCTCTGCAGCATTCCCATAGAAAACATTCTGGCTGTAGAGAGGCTGGAGGAGGAGTCTTTCAAAATGAAAAATGTAAGGTCCTCATTCTCCCCCCTCTGAGCCCCTATGAAATATTTGAGGTTTTGAGCATTTGTCTCCTACAAGTGTTTGCTTCTTCCCTAACTTGCTCTCTCCCATCACCCCCAGATGTTCCAGGTCATACAGCCAGAGCGGGCACTCTACATCCAGGCCAACAACTGTGTTGAAGCGCGCGACTGGATCGACATCCTGACCAAAGTCAGCCAATGCAACCGCAAACGCCTGAGCACCTACCATCCTTCAGCCTACCTCAACGGCCACTGGTTGTGCTGCAAGCTCTCAGCAGACACAGCTCCAGGCTGTACGCCCTGCACCGGGTACATAAAGTTGTTAACATCTGTGCAGCATCCCATTCCTGTGCTTTGTTTCCACTCTCTCTCATTTTCTGCATTCATAATTTTTCAGTGGCCTCCCAGCGAACATCCAGCTGGACGTAGATGGAGACAGAGAAACTGAGAGGATTTATTCCCTGTTCAGCACATACATGACCAAACTGATCAAGATGCAAGGTCAGACACTGTTATCTTTTTTTTCTTCTTTGCAATTACCTACTTCCCACATTTGTTTTCTCACATTTTGTTATGCCTCTCCGCAGAGGCCTGTGGCAGTAAGTCGGTATATGATGGGCCTGAACAGGAGGAGTACTCCACCTTTGTCATAGATGACCCCCAGGAGACCTACAAAACCCTGAAGCAGATCATTTCAGCTGTGCAGACGCTGGAACAGCAGCACACCAAGTACAAACGGGACAAGTTCAAGAAGACGAAGATAGGCAGCCAGTACGTGCGCTGTTGTGTGTTTATGATGTATGAATACTTTTATTGTATCTCCAACAAAGTGGAGGGGCTAGTTCAGAACGCAGCCACATCGTTTGTGGGCCAGCCAGTGGTGCAGCTATACTGTTAAACACCAGCTCCAGTCACGACTCTGAGCCATCACTTGGAGTTTCTCCACAGTCTAGTCACATTGTTTGCTTGTTTTTTCCTTTTGTCCTCAGGGAGCACCCGATTGGAGACAAGAGTTTTCAGTGCTACATCCGCCAGCAGTCCGAGAGCTCCACCTACTCCATCTAGCCACAGCCCTGGATCCGGTTTCTGTGATGCTCCGAACCAGCATATTTTCCTCTACTGCAGAAAGATCCATCTGAACAAAGCTCTTTGTGTGGTATTGAGTTTTAAAAGCACTTTCCCCTCAAAATAAGCAAAGCAAACTATCCCCCAATCTGCCCGGTCTTGAAAAAAAATACCACTTTTATGACTCATTGCCAAACTCGAAGAGCGGTGTGTATGGACTTCCTGCAGTTTCTCAAAGTGCATCGCTCCAAAGTCGGAGTAACAGACCTCAGATGCAGAAGAGAGAAAGGAAAAAAAAAGAGGAACAGTTGCGGAGGATAGGAGGGATATGAGTGAAGAGATAATCACACCATTCACCTGTTTGCGTCTCCTTTCTGCGACGCGACGAGGGAACAAACGTTTTCACTGGACAGTTCTGACAGTGGCCAACACGCACTTTAATCGCCTCCAAATCTTCAGACAAACAAGCCTCGCAGCACACTTTCAGAAAGCGACTTTTATCTCTTTGATTTGTGTGCGGTTATTTTAAATGTTGTTGAAATGTTTTGTTTCTTTTGGCGTCTGACAGACCAAACTCTGGACAAAAGGAAGGACTGTAACTTTTCCCCTCTGCGGGTGATGTTGTCCCTGTGTACCGTTCACTTTCTAGCTTTGCCCACAGCCTCCTCAGGATAGACACTCGAGGAGACCCACAAAGGGATTGTCGGGACCAATCGCAGCCCAAGTGGCTTCATTTAAGCTATCAAAAGTCACTCCGCGCACAATTGTAGCCTGCATTTTTAAACCCTGTTAACAGCTGTTTCCACGTTTTTGTTTTGAAGCTTTGTTCTGTTGTGGTTGGATATCATGCCCCAGTGTAACCAGTAGCCAGGTTAAGTTAAAGGAATAGCATGGCATTTTTTCCTCCTACCTACACAGACTATGCTGTTTAGTCTTGAAATCAGGAAACTTAATTATGTCGTTCAAAGCTGATTTCTGTAGATGCAGAAAATGTGCACATGAAACAACGATTTCTGTTTCAGGTACAGCCAAACAGTCTAGTAGACCACATTATTATTGATACATACAGGAAGGGAGGCAGAATATTAGAAAACCCTGAGTATAGTGCAGTCCAGTACAAAAAGTGGCTTTAGTAATTATGGCAGAGCAGCTGTACAGATTGCATAAGACTGCACAGTTTTCACCACTAACTAATTTCTGCACATACTGTTCATTTATGGTGGATGAATATCATTAATGCCGGAAAAGCAGCTTTAACGATAAGATGGAAGGATACTTTTCCTGACGCCCAGCAGTGAGCTGAGATCACAGTTTAGCATTAGCTCCAAGGCCTGTTGCATTCTGTAGTAAAGCCAATCCACCCCTTCAACTATCA
This sequence comes from Pterophyllum scalare, assembly GCA_024447675.2. Classification (NCBI taxonomy): domain Eukaryota; kingdom Metazoa; phylum Chordata; class Actinopteri; order Cichliformes; family Cichlidae; genus Pterophyllum; species Pterophyllum scalare. Next base: position 126,934 of record JAMQGT020001412.1, on the reverse strand, counting down.
CGAACCAGACCTTTTTTTTTTTTTAGATACTCTTCTAATTAATATACATACTAACATTTTAACCCGTCTTAGTTTATAATTGTGAAATGGATAGTGTGTGACTGATTGTGTTGCCCCGCTGGCTGCTTAATAGTGCAGTTCTTCTGTTCTGTGAGTTAGTCATCTTACTCCCCCCCCCTTGTAGTTTGAAACCTATTTATATGCATTCCACTGAAAAGCTACCTGCTGTGAAGCACCTCACAATCTATTGAAGGTACAGGATTTGTTGTTGCTAGCCAGCTGTGTTGTGTTGTCCCATTCTTTCCAAAGGCAGCCACTCTCTTTGACTTTTTTTTTCCCCTTCAGACTGTAGGAAGTGAAGTGTAGACAGCAGCCTCTGCAAGTGACTACAAACCACAGTTTTTGTGTTTTCCAAATCTGAGTATGTGCTTATGTAGCTTCGTGGGTGTTCCCCATGATCACAGGATCCCAAACAGTGCCAGTCATCACTTTTCTAAAATTTACTTTTTGAAAAACAAAAAAAAAAATATATATATATATATATATATATATATATATATATATATAATGTGCAGATTTAAAACAGTCGAGCAGTTATTCTAATGACGTTTGTTTGTTTGTTTTTGGTCAAATCTGTTGAACAGCAAAGGAAGGTTCTCAACATTTTGACAGTTTTCTATCTTGTCATACAGAAATCTTTTTGTGTATCTGAGCTGAATGAGGTGTGTGTGTGTGTGTGTGTGCGCGTGTTTGTTTGTGTGTGTGTGTGTGTGTGCACGCGTGTTTGTTTGTGTGTGTGTGTGTGTGTGTGTGTGCACGTGTGTTTGTTTTTGTTTGGGGACACGTGACTAATATGATGGGTTGTGTTGCCAATTGATTGAACAGTGTTACAGGCCAGGAAAGGCAGATCACTCTCTGTAATAATACTGAAGACACTGTTACTCCGCTCTGGCCTGGACGTTGTGTATCCCCTCTTTCCTCTCATATAGAACCACTGCTCCTTGTCAAGAAGATTTTGCCAATCTGATCTCCCCAGATGTTTTATGAACAGTAAAAACACTGATAAAACATTAAGAGAGCAGCCTGGTTTTAACCTCTTTTTTTCTTTTTCCACCGGTTACTAACGCTCCTCAGGTTTATGAAACTCATATTTATTATAATTGTCATTTAAACCTTCCCAGAATTTCCAGCTAAGTTGGTGTGGGGATGGTAGTTACAGAAACTCCTCCAACCCCCTGAAACCCACAAAGGAATGAATTATGCAATAATGGTGTTTCAGCATGCAATAATATTAACAAGCCCTCGATAAGCCTGTCAAATGATCACAAATTAACCATGCACATCTGCTGATCTTTTGCAGTCAGATGCCTCTTCAGATAAACACATATTATAAAAGGGAGAACAGTGTATTTTGTACAAATATTTTAAAAGTATTAAAATAAGCCTGTTATTTGTGTACATAAAACAGTTGAATGAATGGTGAAAATGTGATGTGTTTTTTTCCCTGAGTAACTAAATGAAGCAAAAATAATGTAATCTGGATGTCTGTGTGATTTATTACATATCAGTAATGTCTGCTGCACAAACTCACACCAACAGCTAAATATTATTTTAGTTAGAAGTGGACTAGTGTTAGTCTGTTAGAGAGCATGGGTGAGACCAGTAGGAATGTCACTGAGTGCATTTACTCTTTACTAAGTTACAGCTTTAATGTACTTGTAGTTTAAGTACACTCACCCACCTCTCATTACCTGCTTAGTTGGACTCCTTTTGCCTTCAGTGCTGTTTTAATTCTTTATGGCCTAGATTCAACAAGATGCTGGAAACATTCCTCAGAGATTTTGGTTCATGTTGACATGATGGCATCTCGCAGTTGCTGCAGATTTCTCGACTGCACATCCATGACATGAATCTCCAGTTCCATCAGTCAAAGGTCAAGGTCACCAGAAAAATGACACACACAAAAAAAAAAATCCCTATCTCGGAGTTTGTGCAGTTTTAGTATTTTTAGTTAATCCGATTAGGGTATGACATGGTGATGTCGAAGTTAGCACTGTTGCCTCACAGCAAGGAGAGCCTGGGTTCAAATCTGGCCTGGAGCTTTTCAGTGTGGAGTTTACATGTTCTCCCTGTGTCTGCAGGTACTCCTCCCAAAGACGTGTGGGGTTAGGTTAACTGGTGATATTAAAGTGACCATATGGTCTGTGTCAAGGATGTCAGACTCATTTTACACTGTGGGCCATATACAGCCATCTTTAATCTTAAGTGAGCCAGATCAGGAAAATTCTCTGTCACTGTGCAGAAGTTTAAGTACACATTTAATTCAGGAGATATCTTAATATAAGAAAAATGTGCAATTACAACAGTACGTCATTTTTCTATATGATAGAGAAATCTGTCAGCACAACTCTTTAGGCTTAAATTGTAATAAATAAATAAATGTGTAAAATTACAGAAAAGGTTCTGGTAGCTCATTGTCCAGACTGCCTGTAATTATAGAAATGAAAGTTTTCATTAAATTCATTATCATTACTGTGGAGCCAGATTTTGATATTTATCTATTATTTAATCACTTTGGTGTAGGATGAACAGCCATGGGAGAGGTCTTTATTAGTAAGGAAAGCTGTAAAACTTATGACAATACAGTTAAAATCTAAAATGTATGCCTTCCCTCACATTTTGCGAAGCAGTCCAGCAGACCAGATTGGAGTCTCTGTTGGCTGATCCTGGCCCCTGGGCCTTATGTTTGACACCCCTGGTCTATGTGTTAGTTCTGTACCTGTCCAGGCTGTACCCCGTCTTTGGTCCTATGACAGAAACCCTGAATTGGGTAAGTGGAAGAAAACAGATGGGATTATTTATATAGATTTTCCTATCAAAGCAATTTACAAATGATAAAAAGCTGAAATGCTTTTTACATTTATTTATAGATTAGGAAAAACATAAAAACATGTTTTATTAGCTTCTGTGATAGCTGATTGTTGTTCCTAGTTCAACTGAAGCTAAAACAGCAGCTATGGCAAACAAAGTAATAGCTTATAGTTAGGGCTGGATCAGGTGAGCCTGAACCCGCTCTTAGTCATGCTGCAATAGCTCTATGCTGCTGGGGGTTCTCATGATGCACTGAGCGTTTCTTTTTCATTCACCTCTTTTTACTATGTTTATACACCACTCTGCATTAAATCAGTGGTTATTAGTAGTTATTATTAATCTCTGGCTCTTTTTCACAGTGTGTCCTGCCTCCAATGGGAGCAGATGACTGCCTCTCCCTGAGCCTGGTTCTGCCAGAGGTTTCTTCCTGTTAAAGGGGTTTTTTTCCTTCCCACTGTCACCAAGTGTTTAGGTGGTCATTCTGATCATTGGACTTTCTCTCTAATTATTATAATATAAAGTTCCTTGAGGTGACTGTTTGTTGTATTACTAATACTAGAACAGCCTGTTAGGCACAACGTTTTGCTGTTATCACACTTCCACAGTGTGCTCTGGGCCTCCTTTAGTAAACCTATTTTCCGCATGAGTTCAGCCTGAGCCGAGGTCAAAAACAACGGCAGGGCGCGGGAGCGTGCGTGCAGCGCTCCCTAGCTGCCCCCCCGCTCCGAGCCCGCTCTGCTGGCAGCTGCCTCTGCTCCCCCCACCACCTCTCTCCCTACGAAAAACACTTTCGGGAAAAATAAAGTCCCCCCCCCCGCCACGGACCTGCCGCTCAGCCAGTCTCTACTCGCAGCCAAACCGTGGCCTGAGCAGGAGGAACGGCCCGACTATGTGGAGAAAGAAGCGGGCTCTTGGGGAACCCCTGGCTTGTCTCGTGTTACTGGTGACGCTGATCGATGCTTATCGGTGTAAGTACTTTTGAGGTTTTTGCGGTTTTTTAACATGTTGGGCTGGACTGGCAATTCACGGAAAAGCCTGATGGAGTCTGTTTAGTCAGGGTGGCCCAGTTTGAAACGGAACAGTTCACAGACTGGAGCAGACCATCTGGGAACACTTTCTGGACTTTTATCATTTTTAGCATATGTGAGGGTCACATGGCTCCGCGGTTCACCGTGAAACAATTCTTGGACTGGCTTGTTACAACAACTAGGGGTCATTTCTGGGAAATAACGGTTTCGCAATGCCCCCCCTCTTTTTTTTTCAGGTCCGATAATAAAAATAATTAAGCTGTCCTCTTTTGATCCATGAAAAATAGGTGATAGATTCATGATAAAGGAGGCTTTTATTCCTGCAGAGATCAGTCAGAATTTTTTTTTAGTATAATATAGATGCATGTGGGTGTTTAACATGTCATGGTCACTTGTCCAGCAACAGGTTTATTGAACTCAAAACAGAGCTGACAATTAAAGTATTTGTGTGTGGCTGATTATTCGTTTGTTGTAACAATGTTTCTTTGCAATAAATCTTATACCGCTGAAAGCTTGTTTAGTTCCCCTTAAATGGTGCCACATTTGTAGGGAAAATGCAGTAACATGTGGAAGATCCATGCAGCCACAATAGCCTGGCACCTCCTCCTCATGCTGGTCACCAGCTGGGTCACACACTGCTGTGGGATGGCATCCCATTCTTCACCATCACATCTTCTCCACTCCCAAATTCTGGAGGTAGTCTCTGATAAACCCGCTCTGTGGGGGAGAGCATTGTCATCTTGGAGGATAGCATTAAGTCACACACGGTGGAGATATGGGACTGCCAGTGGTTTCAGAATCTCATCTCAATATCTCACTTTGTTCAGATTGCCTCCAATGATGATAAGCCTGATTGTCAGCACCTGGGGTACCAGAACCTCAAAAAAAGAGTCAATAAGCAGCAACCCACATACTCAACTCTGCTGCTCAACCCACAAATGCATTTTCCCTACAAATGCGGCACTATTTAAGGGGACATAAACAGGCTGTTGGATACTGTTGGAAAAACAGTATAAGATTTATTGCCAAGAAGCAAAATTTCCCTAATTTTTGTGCTAAGTTTATATTTAAGTGCTTCTGTGTCTGCCCTAGTCATGAGCCAGAGCACAGCTTCACAGTTCCTGAGCAGGCACAGGAGGGCCAACTCAATGTTTGAGGAGAGCAAGAAGGGCAACCTGGAGAGGGAGTGCATCGAGGAGCTTTGCAACAAGGAGGAGGCCAGGGAGATCTTTGAGAACCAACCGGAGACGGTGAGAGCTGATAGGAAAGGCGGCCCCAACTGATTATTAACAGCAATTCAGATAAAGAATGAAGTTACTAGATGAGTGAAGAAGAAGTTTAATTAAGCAGCTAAAGTCATGTCAGTGGTGTGAATTTTTGGCTTGTATCCAGCAGGTGTTACTAATGATATTATGAAGATACAGAACCTTAATTAATGCGATTAGTAGACCAAGGGTGTGTATTTGGTGGTTAGCGAGCTCTAAGTCATTTTCGCTCTACTGCACCTGTTAAAGGTAAAACGTCTTTTAGTCTTATTGTTTTGGCGGCTCCCTTTTGGGGTTGCTGCAGCAGACCTTGCCTCTCCAACTTTGTCTCGATTGAGCTGTCCCTCTGATATACTCCTTTCTAATCTTGTCTAATCTGCCCTCACTCTTCCAGCTAAAAATACTTCAGCCAAGTATTTTACTAAAGTTGCATCTTTCCTTTGTTCTGTCCTTACCAGTAAATATCAAACTGTTGACAGTCTGCTATCTTTTTATTTTTACAGGAATACTTCTACCCTAAATATGTTGGTAAGTCTGCTAAATTCATCCCATTTCTTAATGTTTTGCACTGTCTCTATTGGCCTTTTTTGTCTCACACAAATGCTCACTTCTTTCTGCAGCGTGTCTGGGTTCACACCGTGTCGGCATCAACGACCAGAACTCAGATACCGCCATCCCCTCGGACCTTCGCACCTGTGTGAAAGGTGAGCTTCACCCTTAAACTAGGCTTTTCAGTTGCCAGTTACACTTCTCTGTAGCTGTGAAGTGCTTTCGATGACTTCCTCGTGTGTATGTGTGCGTCCTAAACCAGAGATCAGTAACCAGTGCACGCCGTTTCCGTGCTACAAGGAGGGTTCAGAGGGCTGCGTGGACGGCCAGGCTGCCTTCACGTGTGTGTGTAAGCCTGGTTGGAAGGGGCAGCGCTGTGAGGATGGTGAGTTCTGCACAGTCTTTTGAGATTTTAAACATTTGGCATCAGTTTTTACCACAAATACAATATTGTCAGTCTTATGTACATATTTAATCTGTAACCTTAAAATCTTTTGATATGAGTGGACCGACTGCTGATTATGGTTTTTGTGTGCCATATTGACTGGGCAGACATCGATGAGTGCTCAGATCCTGACTTTCCTGCCGGATGTAACCAAATATGTCAGAATATCCCAGGTAGTTTCCACTGCATGTGTGAAGAAGGCTACATAATCACTGACAACATCAACTGCATGGGTAAGACTCTACTAGATGGTCATTCTATTAATAATTTAAGGCTTAACTCGATTTCCCTTACACACTTGTTTGTGACGCGTATGCCACCTGTTTTACAGTCCCTCTGCTGGAGACACATCTCTTGCAGAGTTTTGCACAGCAGCTGAGCAAACACACAGGATACAATTCTTTCTGATACCTTTCTTTTTTATTTATTCATATGGATGCACTGCAGAACAAAAAAAAAAATCTGCTCCTCCAGCTGTTGCCCTCTGGGCCCGCACCATTTGTTATTTCTAAAGCTGACCTGAGGTGACTCCTTATGTAACAGAAGGGGGAAAGCTTTTAACATCTGAAAAAGATGATCCATCCTGTTTGCTGTAAACACACCAGCAGGCTCATAGCTCAGAGCTTTTAAAACTGCTTATAGTTTCTGATTCTTGCCTAATTTCTGTACATTTCCCTGCATCCTGTTTTGCTGTGTGTGGGCAGTCCAGACACTGTTTATCTTTCAGCCTGACCGATGCATGTTGAGTACAAAGTCTTCACAAACATGGACCGAGTCACTTTGATAAATTTGGCCCCTTTATTTATTTTTGATGGGTTATTAGAAAACCAGGTGAGTATATAAAACCAGGCCTCAGTTAAATGTCAGTTAATGTATGTTAAAGTTTATGACAGTGCCATTAGAAAAAGACTGAACATGCAGATGTATACAGGCAGAGGCTGGAGACCCGGCTGAACAACGCCAAAAATGTGTGGAAGGGGATGAAGCTGATCAGCTGATCACTGGCCTCAACCCAAGAGATTGTTGGCAGCGGGGTGGGGGTGGAGTGGTGGCCTGGACAGGGCCAAAGAGCTGAATCTGTTCTTCTTGCAGTAAAGCATCCCCGGTTGCTCCTCCCCACATAGCAGATGTCTTAACACATCTCCACCATCAATCCATCCCCTATTCTGTTCTCCCTCCTCCGTGCTTGGCTTAGGTGCTCAGTATCCCCCAACCCCTTTTGGATTTTATTGCCTGTATGTGAATGTGATGGCTGCTCAGATGACGAGACCTGGAGCACCTACATCAAGGCGAGACTGCAGACCCTGATGGCATCAGTCCCAGGGTCCTGAAGTCCTATGCTGCCCAGCTGCAGCTTCTCTTCAGCCTGAGTCTGCTGCAGGAAAAGGTACTGGTGCTATGGAAGACATAATGTCTTCCATAGCACCAGTAAAGCTGCCCTTTCAGAGCCTGACAACTTCAGACCTTTACATCACATTTCATGAAGGGACTTGGGAGACTGGTTCTGGCCCAGCTTAGCTCTCAAGTGAAATGTGTGCTTGACCTTTTCCAGATTGCCCACCAGCCTCATTCGGGGGGTGGATGATAATGTTATTTACCTGCTGCGGCATGCTCACTCTCACCTGGATGATACTGGTAGCATTGTGAGAATCATGTTTTTTAATTTTTTCAGTGCCTTTAATACCATCTAACCCCTTTTGCTGAGTCAGCAGCTGCTCAGGATGGGTGTCGCCACATCTACTGTCTTCTACTTCTACTGTCAACTATCTGTGAGAGGGGCTTCAGTTTGCACGGCTTGGGGGACACCCTGTCCGATGATGTCTGAGGATCAAGAAACTAATTCACAGGGCTGGAACCATCACTGGCCAGAATCTGGAGGCGTTTGAGTCACTGAAGGACAGGAGGTCACTGAGCAAACTGCTCTCCTTTATACACAATCGCACCAGCTCCATTCCACACTGCAGCAGCAGCTGAGCTCATTCTCCATTGGACTTATTCAATCCACTGCCATAAAAAAACGCTTCAGGAAATCTTCTTTGTTCTTCCCTAAAAAACCTCTACAACAGCTCTCCTCTTTGTGACAGGTGAACACACCTGTCAGGACATAAACCTTATTGCTTCTGTTTCTTTAGATTTATGTGTACATGTTATATCAGTGCCATTTGCACTACTGTTTGCTAGAATTCTCGTTTGCACAGTCTCAGTACAGTACTGAACATATCCTCTATTGTTCCTTTAACATCACTTTATTATTATGATTTTAGTATTATTTTAAACACCTCATAAATACCAACTGTCAACCACGGTGATGGAGGGCTGATGATTCGGACTTGTTTTGCACCCACAGGACCTGGGCACCTTGCAGTCATTGAGTTGACCATGAACTGTTTTGTATACCAAAGTATTCTAGAGTCAGATGTGAGGCCATCTGTCTTACAGCTAAAGCTTGGCTGAAATTGGGTCATGCAACAGGAAAATGATCCAAGCACAGCAGCAAATCTACAACAGGACGGCTGAAAAAAGAATCAAAGTGTTGCAACGGCCCAGTCAGAGTCCAGACCTCAACCTGACAGAAATGCTGCAGCAGAAAGTTATGCATAAAGGAAAGCTTGCAAACGTCAATGAACTGAAGCAGTGTTGTAAAGATGAGTGGGCCAAAATTCCTACATAATGATATAAGAGACTGATAAAGTCATACATAAACCAATTACTTCAAGCTATTGCTGCTAAAGGTGGTTCTACAAGCTACTGAGTCACGGGGTATACTTTTTCAAATGACTGTGTCTCTGCTTGCACTACATTAAGGCAGTCAGTTCTCCAAAGAAAAGTGTCTAAAACTTTCATGTGAAAAATGTATTAGATAGTATTAGATATTCTTTCATATGTATTCATGTCACCCATGTACCAAAATTACACGTTCTTATTCTGAATTTCAAATTCCCACCAAACCGTTTCCCCTTTGTCACTTTTCACTTCACATCTTCCAGATGTCAATGAATGCCTGCTGTACCCCAGCATCTGTGGAGAACCAGCTGAATGTGTCAACATACCAGGCACCTTTGACTGCCAGTGTCCTCTGGGATATAAATACAACTTCACCTCCAGGACATGTGTTGGTAAGCTTTCAAACTGTACTAGCTAGAGTCAACCATCTCACAGGCAACAGCTGAACACATTTAGCCAAATCAAACAGACAGAATCAAAGATCACTGCTGATAAAGCCTTTCCATCCTGTTGTTGCAGATGTGGATGAGTGCGAGATGAATGTGTGCAAGGGGGTTTGTATAAACACTAAGGGCAGCTATTCGTGCCACTGTGATGGTCGCCAGGGTTTGCGTCTGGCACAGGATGGGCGGCACTGTGAGAGAATCCCCGTCTGCGTAGATCTGTTTGAGGATAAACACTCAGAGATGCTTTACCTGGGAGAGCAGTTCGCAGGCCTTCCTGTCATCTATCTGCGCTTCCGTCTGCCGGAGAACACAAAGTAGGTGACCAAGGACCAAGGATCACAATCTATTTAGTGCAAAAGGGGCTACCTTTTTACTAAAGGTTTCTGCTGTTGTCAGTATTGGAGCTTCATGTTAGTGGTCACAGAAAACATGATGTATCAATTTCAATCACAGGTGTGTAGTGTGATTAATATATAAACACTCCTCATGTGTTTATACAGCACTGCAGCATGTATATTTTTGTCTTCTCTGTCTTTTAGTGTGTTATTTTTTTCCGTCTTTCTATGCTCTTTTTTTTTTTTTCCTTCTCTCTCCCCTCACCCCCATCCAGTCATGGCGGATGGCTGGCCCTCCCTGAGCCTGGTTCTGCTGGAGGTTTCTTCCTGTTTAAAGGGGAGTTTTTCCTTCCCACTCACCAAGTGCTTATTTGATTTTTGGGATTTTCTCCCAAATAGTGTAGGGTCTTTACCTTAGAGTATACAGCGCCTTGATGCGACTGCTGTTGTGATTTGGTGCTACATAAATAAACCCGAACTAAATTGAATTGGACAGTGATTGTTGATCCAGGAAATGGGTTGCTCGTTTGAAGATGCTGTTGAAAGATTTGTTTCAGTGCTATCAACCACTTTAACCAATTCCAATCAGCAAATTTAAAAAGGGTAAAAGATGTGATCATAAAGTTCTGCAACTTGGCCCATAATGATCAAAAAGCTTATCTGTTTTCAATTTGGCAGCTTTCTCCCCTCCTTGTGCATCTCTGTACTGCTTTCAGTGCTGCTGTTATTTTTAGGATTCTTCTTGCATGTCCTGTTCTGACCACTTGTAGAGAACAAACATCAACTTCAGTGTCAAACTGGCCCAGCTGTCATTGTTGAAGGTTAGCGGAAAGCTAGCAGAAATCAATTGCATGTTTAGAACCATGCTTGTCGTTTTTACATTCTTGAGGGTCAAGTTATCAACGTGGAGCTCTGCTGGGATATCCTGAGGCATCTGAGTGAGGAGGACATTCAGTGGCAACCACCTGAACTGCCAGGTTGCCATTAAACTCCCATTGAAAAGTCCGGAGTTTAATGGCCACAGCAGCACAGTCTTTGCACACCATCTGAAAATCAGGTTAAAAGAGATCCATCGTGGGGCGCCCGGGTGGCTTAGTAGTGAAGCTAGCGACCACATGCATATGCCGCTTTGCGGTGTGAGCGGTGCAGGTTTGAGTCCCAGCCTGTCACCAGTTTGCCTGTGTATCCTTCCCCCATTTCCTGTCTCTCGCTCTACTATGAATAAAGCTGCTGTGGACAAAAAAAAGAGATCCACCGTACACTGCAGATGCACAAGTTTTGTGTCCCTACCTGGACATTAATGGAGTGATTTAAAAGTGGTAAAAGCAATGCAGTGCAGCCCACAAAGATGACTTGGAAAGGAACATTAGCCAAATTTAAGTGGTATGTTTATTTTTATCGGGAGTTCATGTTACTTTGTTTTTGCACCTCGTATAGTGGGCCGATCAGTCACAACAGCCTAGGAAGGGTCACCTAAACAGATGTGGCCATAATTTAGAGAGACAGGTAATACCAGAAAGAGGGAATTGTTTGAATAAGAGAAAATATTTTCCAAAAATGCCTCGAAATTGTACCCAGTGCTGCCTTGCTTTGTGCAGTGGACAAATTAACGAGGCACAATAAGGGACAGTAAGAGTCTCACACGTTATTTGTCACTTCCTGTAGGCTACAGCCTGGACTGAGGAGGGCTGTATTTTAATTACTGTGTAAATTTACCTATTCTCCTCTTGATAGGTTTGCAGCTGAGTTTGACTTGCGTACATTTGACCCAGAGGGAGTCGTTCTGTATGCAGAGTCTTCCCAGGGCTCATGGTTCATGTTGGGACTCAGGGGCGGTCGCATTGAAATCCAGTTTAAAAACCAACACACATTTAAGGTTACCAGCGGAGGAAAAGCAATCAATGATGGACAATGGCATGTGGTGAGAAAGTGTTCCAGTGGTTTCCTACATGTTATCAGTTGATAAACTAAATGATGAAAAGTGCATTGTGTGTTTGTGGAGTAAATTATTACAGTGAAGTGCTGTAGTGCACTATAGTGTTAATGTGTGACATGCAGATCTCTGTGGATGAGCTGGAGAGCAGCATCAGTGTGAAGATCAGCAAGGAAGCTGTGATGAGCATTAACAGCCCCGAGAGTCTTTTTACTTCTGTCAATGGCAAACTGGAGACCAAAGTCTACATCGCTGGCTTGCCTAACCGCACTGACAACGTCATCAAGCCTGTAAGCTGGTCATCTGAAGGCATTCACACATAACTAGCCCGCCCAGGAGACATGATATTACCACAGGGGAGAAATAATCATTACACCATTAACTAAATCTGTGTGAATTTAAATTGGTTGGCTGAGAAACTGTGTTCAAGACCAGAAGTCCACACAGCTGCACTGTCTGTTTATCAGATCAACCCTCGACTGGATGGCTGCATCCGGGGCTGGAACTTGATGAATCAGGGGGCGTCTGGGGTGAAGGAGGTCATCCAGCAGAAGACAAGTAAACACTGTTTTGTGTATGTAGAACGAGGATCTTTCTTCACCGGGGAAGGACTGGCACACTTCAACATAGACTACAGTGAGTAAGTTATGTTGCACTTTATTAATCCTCGAGGGAGTGTTTGGCGTCTGCATTTGGTCTGCACTAACAGCTTAAAGGCACTGAGGAGACTTAGCACATTACAGCAGCAGGTCTCAAATTTAGTTTTTGTGCAGAGTTCCCTGGTTTAAAGGCTTTGAGAGGGGAGTTAATGCATTGGGTCGAAGCACTCCGAGGTAACACAGGAACATAGTGAACGTAAACTTCCCTGCAGCTCTTAGGTTTAAACAAAGGCCTGCTGATACAGTTAATACAAATGTAAACCAGACACATGGATGGGTGATGCATTAAAGCAGTGCTTCCCAAAATCAAGAGTGCTGCAGCCCACTTAAAAACCATTCATATGAATGGGAAAGTGTGTCCAAACTTTTGACTGGTACTGTATATGAATATGTAACTGTACACACTTGTGAGTAATTTCATACTAAATTTCTGCTATTACTGCGGCCCCCCTACAAAACCTTTGCCCCACACTTTGGGAACCACTACATTAAAGGAAGACCCTTGGTTTGTTATGAGTTCATTCAGTTTGTTGTTGTTGTTGTAGTAGTATTATTAGTAGTATACTGTGACTGCCCTCTACCTTGGCCAGGGCCTGCTGTGTCTTCGCCTGTGTGCCCCTCTGTGTTTACTGGTTTGATCCCAGGAGGAGACACAAATCCTTTGGGGGTTGCGTCAGGAAGGACATCTGGTGTAAAAATCTGCTAAATCAAATGTGGGGATACCTGCTTTGGAAACCCCTTGTAAATAAGGGAATAGCCGAAAGTAGCTTTGGTTCATAAATTGATTAAGAAAGCTCGTTTGGTCCAGAAACTACCATTGATACATCAGAGGGATTGAGGGGCTGCTGAATTGAATGATTTGCATATGAAAATTATGTGCATCATATGCCAAGAATATATACAGTGGTCAAACCTTTACTAAGACGTTCCACTGAGCATAGACTCTGTATATACATCCTACTCTGTTTTACCCAGCACGTTATTAGAAAACCATACTGGATAGGGCCTCCTTCTCAAAACAGCTTCATCTTTTGGTGTTGATGTTGCTCTCTTTTGAGACTCATTAACGCTGAATCTTCCGTTCTGTCATATCCCAAAGGTTTTCTGGTGACTGGAGAGGTCACCGCAGTACCTCTCCAGTTCTTTGTCATGTATATTAAAACCTTTTTGACTTTTTCTCTGTGACATGATCCTGGAAACAAGCCACTAAAGGTTGTGGCCACAAAGGGAGGGACACTGTCACTAAGAGCTCTCAGGGTTGCTGTGGGATTAAAACCACGACTGAATGGCTGATGGTCAGGGGGCCAAAGTACTGCACTGCACAGACCACCATACAAAAATAATACAGTGCATCTGTGTGTTTCTTATGACAGAGCCTTTTATGGGTTTAAGACTACCTTAAGAGGTACAACAATGGGATTTTGTGAATGTTGTAACAGACTCATGGGAAAATATTTGGTAAAGGTTTGTAGAAAGTCCTAAATTTATAACCTGACAAAAGAAATAAATGTTTCTTGGCGTTTATGTGTAACCAGGTGATTCTGGGAGCTGGAAAATGGATATAAAGATGAACATTCGTCCATCCAGCAGCACAGGTGTCCTCATAGCTCTTGTCCACAATAACGCAGTCCCCCTGACACTCGCTGTTGTAACAAAGGGAGACGATGTTGCTGTAAGTTTGTTCACACTTTGGCTGAAAATAAGCATGTGTTACCTATTTATTATTAAACCAATGTGCCCTCCAGAACTTGCAGGTGTTCCTGCACGGTGCCGCGGTGGCCACGCTGGACACTCTGTTGCTGTGTTACCCCGAGCGGCTGATGGTGCAGCTGAACGTGACTCCCACAGAAATCCAGATCTCAGCCGATGATTCCACTGTTACTTACATGGAGCCTAACGCCCTGCAGAAGGAGTTGGAGCGCCTGAACAGCACCATGCAAAACCCCATCAGCACGTACATTGGTGGAATACCTGGTTAGTATCTATGAAGAACCTCAAGCAGAAATTTTCTTCCTACAGCTGCTGATGCTTAGTAGGTGTTGTTTACCATTATTTGTGTTTGCTAGAATAGGCCGATTAGCACAAAACACAAAAGCACAGCTGAGAATGAAGCAAACTATAAAACTTTAGATGACTGCACTAGATGAAAAGCACCAAAACAAGGACCCCTTTCATGCTGGCAGTAATATGAATGACCACACTAAATATGGTGATAACCCATCAAACAGATACCGTCTTTCTCTCCTTCAGAAGACATCCCGTTGCCTGCCACCCCTGTGACGGCCTTTTACCACGGCTGCATGGACATCAGTATCAACGGCCAGCAGCTGGACTTCGATGAAGCTCTCAGCAAACATAACAGCATTAAGTCCCACTCATGTCCTCCTATCTCTGCCCCTGAGGTTCACCTTGATTTAGCACACATTGAGAGAAATTGACCCTAATTAATAACCACCTTGCATTAAAAAAAAAAAAAAAAACAACCTTAAATTAGCCAATGTCTCACAGGGGCTGCTTTTTGGGATATTCTGGAAAGAGAATCTAGAAGTGGAGATGGCGGTAGAGGGTGTTTTTAAGCTTTTCATACCTACAGTGTTATTGTTTGTACCCTGGCATATTTTGTTCTGGTTTTGTTTTAGTGAGTCACAACAAAGGCTGGCCTGCCGGCGAGCTAATCGGAAGCTGGATGACAGTTGTAGCAGTTTGTTGCAGTAAGATAAATTTTTTCCAAAAAAGTGGGAAAAAAAAAAGGAGCTGAGCTCTGCAACAGATGGTTATGTTTGTGTAGGAAAAATAAAGAAACGGTCACTGCTGACCAGGCTGTGAAACCACCTGCATCTTCATCCCTGCTGCTGAATCATGGTACTATCTCTAAATTGTTTGGAGACAACTAGTTGTGGGAGGAGAAACCACAGAGGAGATAGCTGAGCCTTCAGGTGTTCCTATCCAATTCTGCTTCATCTTTTTTTTTTTGTTTAAAGCGCTATCTGGAGCTGTGCCTTTCTGAGATGTTGCATTGGTTTACACCTGTCATTATTACAGCTTTTATTCTTCTTCTTCTGTCTTCATCTTCAGGGCTCTCCTGGTTGGAAGTTGTCCAGAATTCGTGTTGTATATAAAACATGCCATCTTTAATATATAACTTAAATGTAGTTGTTTGTTGTTGTGTTTAATGTTTGTTTTAATAAAATTGTTATCAAAGCTGCCTCATTATGGATTCCAGCTTTGTTTTGGTGTCTTGCCATAGGACAAAATAAGGTCCGAGACTGGGAAGAGATTCAGAATTAGTTTCATGAATATATCAGTGTCTTGTTCAGTGTGTTTTCTTTGTAGCTGCAGCTGACATGTTAAAGCAGAACAGTCTGAAAGACACAATGCTTCTGTCTTAAGTACTTGGTGACACAACAAACCCATAAAGCTGTCATTTACAAAACAGCCTGACCCAGGTGTTTTCACATCAAGTGATTTCCCCTGCATTTTGAATTTTCAGCAAAGCCCACCATCACGTTGATAAGAACCAGGCAAAACTGAGGACTAACATGGACTGAAAGCTAAAGAAATTACAGGAGAAGAGGTTGCACAGCTTTCACAGTAAATAGAACAGAAGAGTTGTTTTCCAGTGGAATGGGCCTAAAATAAATGTTCCTGAAAATGAAAGTAAAAGTGGGGATAAAGCCATTTAAAAAATGCTCAGTTACAAGAAATAGTCTTGCTTTAAATATTTTAAACAAGTTTGCAAGCACTGTTTACTCAACTCTTCATACATATCCATTAAGCAGAGTGGCTCTCTGTGTAGGCATGTATACCATTAAATTAGTATAATGGATGTTTTACTTTAGAAGAGCAGTTTAATGCTAAATTTTGATGTGTACATAATGGCTGTGATCAATGCTGATTTATATCAGGTATTTATTTGCCATAATTTACAAATTACAACCCCATAAACGTGTCCTACTGCAAAGCGGCTGTTAAAAATATACATATACAAATATATATATAGTATAAATTAACAAATATACTGTACTGAGGAGGTAGATGTATTTTATTTAGAGTTTCTGTTTCTTTATAGCTGTAATACTCCACTACATGCTAGCTTTGGTAATCAGTTTTTCACACAGCCTATAAAACAGTTCATGAAGTCTAATAAACTATCCAGGAACATCACAGTCCTCCTCAGGCACAAGGACCAAGAACATTCATGATAAGGTTTTAGATACTTGGAAACAAAGAGTAACTTAAGACAGGCACTGGCAAGATATTTTTGTCTTTTTACATGAGGTGGCACAGAGGAGATCAAGAATAAGACTGGTGGGGCCCCGCAGGAAATCAAAAATTGAAACTTAAATAACATTGGTGTAGAAAAATGGCATAAAAAACATCAGGTACAATTTTAAGACTCGTGCAGCCTTGTGTCTTATTACAAATTTATTATGTAAGAAATGGTGCTACACAAAATTTTAAACATAATTTTGTGTTGGATAACTGTTTTGCAAAGTTTAAAAAACACACACACACAAAACTTTTTACTTAAGCAAAAGTTATAATCCTGCTAAATAGAGCCCGACTGATATATTGGTGGTCTCAGTAAGAACTCATGAATAACTACACATAACAGATGTTAGGGAAGTATGTTTATGTTTCATGTGTCTGAAAGAAGAAGAAAAATCCAATCTAATCCAATCTGGTGGCCGCGGACACAAACATGAGCAAAACTGTAAAACCTGGAATCTGCACTGCCACTGTTGTGTATTTATGACTCGCTAAATACTCCACACACACAAAGCGCTGACCAGGATCTATCCATGAATATGCTGCAGCTGTAAATAAGTGCAAACACAAATAAGCACTGCATGAGTGGCTCTTGCTCCTTGCTTTTCTTTCACTCCCAGTTCCAACACTAAAGCACTTAGTCCAGTGGTATTGGTGGGGGACACCAGCACCATACTTTGGGGTGGTCGGTGCCACCCCATGCCCCCCTCTGGATACGCTCCTGGACTAACATTTAAAATGAAATACTTTTGAAGGCATTTCAAAGTGTGCAGGGATTAGCTACTTTAGCACAAGTACTTAGTTACTTGCCACAAGCAAAGCACACAAATGGGAGTTAAAGTTTGGAAAACATGTGCCATTGTGCCAGTTCACACACACACACACACACACACACCCACACAGAGAGAGAGAGAGAGAGGAGGGCAGGAGGGAGGGATGAAGAGGTGTCTGCATCACTCCAAACTCCTGCCTGCACTTCTCAGAGAGCAACTCCCCCTCCTGAAGCAGAGACGAGCAGTCTTTCTCCGCAGGCTGTCCGGTCCCACGGAGCGACAAAAGCCTAATAAAAGTCCGCACACACCACGATGGGAACGAGCTGAACCGCAGGGGTCAGGTCGTGTAATTTGCCCGTGTAGTAGTGAGCCTGCAGGAGGAGGAGGAGGAGGTGGAGAGGACACACACGCACGACGCTCCGCGGCGGTGACTACTCGTGCCCTATCGGAGACGTTAACGGCCAACGATCGGAGCTAGTTACCTGAATACCTGCGGCGCTTCGCACCGACCTTAGCGCCGACACCGAGAGAGACTGGAGGAGGAGGAGAGGGGGGTGGACCGGGGCAGGAGAAAGTTTCTCAAGCTTGGTGCAAACACAGCGGTCGAAACAATGCGGCTGACCCCGACGGAGTCCCTTTCATCGGCGGCGCTGCTAATCCTGCTGCTCGTCCACTGGTCCGACAGTGGTAAGTAAACAATTATATGCTAGGCGGCTAGCTAGCTCGCTAAATCCTCTGTGACATTTCAGTTGCAGCTAGTGATGATACATGTCTCAGTTCTTACCATTACTGGCGTTTAGCGTTTCATATTTCGCAACATCTCCTCACTGTTTTCCTGCGCCAGTGTATTGCTTAACCGTAGAGTGTTGACATTAACTTGAGATTTCTTCCCCCTTTTTTTTCAAGGTGACTAAACTTTGCGCATTTTGCTCTTTTTTTTTTTTTAGTTTCATTGTCCCCTCAAGAGGCGAACCAGTTTCTGAGCAGACACAGGAGGGCGAATCAAGTCTTCGAGGAGACGAAGCAAGGACACTTGGAGAGGGAATGCGTGGAGGAAAAGTGCAGCAAGGAGGAGGCCAGAGAAGTGTTTGAAAACGACCCGGAGACGGTGAGTGTTATGCTCACAAGTTAGTCTCAACTGCAGCTTCAGAGGTGAATTTTTTTTTCCAGTCAAGGCTGCATGCAAGCAAAAGCAGGCTTCCTCCTCCTCCTCCTCCTCCTGCTGGTGCTGCTGCTCCTGTGAGCACTGCAGTACCACGAACTCCATCGGAGCACCGTTACCAGCTGAGGTTGTGTTATATACTGTGATTTTTGCAAGGCTGGTTGATGCAATCATGTTCATGTTGACTTTCGCTTGATGACAGTAACACACTAATGATTCATTGTCTGGGCTGCTGGTATTCATGCTCCAGTAAATCCAGCATACTGATTGCTGTCAGGACACATGATATTCCTGAGTCTGGGACTTGGCTGCTTTCCTTGTCTTTTTGTTTGTATCTGTGACAGATACTGAGTCAGCGTGACTCTGCTCTTGTTTGTGAAATCCATTTTTTAATGGCTCTGATCTCCTCTTCATATTGATGTGCATCCTTAAACATTTGCTTAAGTTGATAAAAAAAATATGGGAAGTAGCTGGATGCCCTTCTCCATGTGCATCTTCTTATGTTGTACATGTACAAGCTTGTGGAATGACCCCCCCCCGCTAATCTGAAGACCCTGGTTTTCTGCTTGACATTTAGCAATGCACAAAATCCATAAGACCAGGTGCACTTAGAAACATTTACTGGAGATTAGTTCCATGCTGCATTCATGAGCATACAGGTCAGTCTTTCCATCCATGTGAATATATAAGCCTATTTTATATGTTTAAAGTATAATAATTGAGAGAAAAAAAAGGATGGAGCTTTGGGTCCCTGGGCTTTCTCAGGAAGATAAGATGTGTTTGGGCGAATAATAGTGTAGAGTCTAGTGCAGAATCTTTTGCAACAAGTCTACCCTCACATGGCTTAATGCTTTTGATTTTGCTTGTTATAATTTTGTTTGATTCATAGGTCTGACATTCAGATTAAAGTGTATTAAGTAGACAACAGAGGTGTACTTGTGCTGGTGATGTGGTGCCCTTTAAAGGTCACTCCTTAAGCTTTGATGCTGTGAATTGTAGCGGAGAGGGAGCGAATGAGGCAATTGATGACTTAAGATTACTTGTAAGATTAGTCCAGCTGGGATTAAACTGAAGCTGAGGTGGAATCTGGTGGAAAACATCTGATGAAGTTGGGTGATGTCTGAATGAGATCCACGCATGCCACTGGCAGAACAACAAAGTACTCCTGTAAGTTTCTAACCATGTCGTGACACAAAGCTGCAGTCTCATTCGTAGCTGCATTATTCATCCTCAAAGGGCCTGTCTCTGACTCTGCATTTTATTCTGCTGCAGCTTTGTGGCTCTGCAGGAGAGTGAGAGAGAGAGTCTGAGGTGTTCCCGGTGCTCATGATCATCATTGGCATCATGCACAGTCATACCAAGTTTCTGGTGTCTCATTTGTTTGGTGACCTTTAAATAAGGCTAGATAACCAATAAGAAGGTGTCAGAAACTGACTTACTCCATGTGAGGGTCAAGTTCAGTAGTTTTGATCAACTAGACGGGACTCACCTTTGAAGGTCAGCTTCCATTATAGTTCAGGGTATAATCAGGCTTTACCAAAGCAGATTTTTGCCTGATTACTTTCACTTGTTATGACACTGATTTTCTCCTGAGTCTGCTGCATCTGGCATCTACTGCAGCATGAGTCGGACTCTGTGCCTCCAGAGTCAGACTTTTTATTGGTTCATCTCAAATTTTGACCTACATGTGGAGGAGTGCTGCAACCAGGAAGCGGGAGGGATGTTACTACTATCAGGAATGCAGAGAATGCCAAGGAAGCTCCTGTTCTAGGGCTGCACTTGAGCAGACAGAGCAGATTACAGGGTGATCATAGGGTAATCTCTGTATAGCACTGCCACATTTCACGATTGTTTATGAGCTGCTTTTCCTGCAGTCAGGTATAAGCACATACCTGTTACTGATGGCAAAGGTTTATTTAGATTATCTTTCCCTGTTTTGATTTTTTGTTTGTATGCCCGCGTAACTTTACCCTCTGTCCTTTTTCATCTCTCCTCCCTGGTGCAGAACTACTTCTATCCCAAGTATTTAGGTAAGTTATCATTCTGCCTAAAACCATTCATCTGTCACACTTGAAACTGATTATACATTTGTCATCCCTTCAACTGAATTCCATTTTTGTCTCTGTCTAGCGTGCCTGAACACGTTTGGAGATTCTGAAAAGAAAAAACAGGATCTGGTCACATGTGTCCACAGTAAGTTTTACCTCCTCTTGTCTGTCTTTCAGCTTTATTGTTAGACGGTGAATAGGCTAGATTAATGGGTATCTGCATCCTGATCTCTCATTTTGTTCACCTTTTCATTTCACTCTGAAAGTATTAATACATGAAGAGACAGGGAGCTAGTTATGTTGCAGGGTTGTGGTGCACTGCAGTATCACTGCTCTGCATCACTCTAGTGTGCACTCTCTGTGAGTGCAAAAAGCAATCGGAAGCAGAGAAGTGCTGAATCTCTCTGGCACCTCCAGGTACATTTTTCCTCAATGTGACATACCTGACTGCTTTAAAGTGGGCTGTGTGTGCATGGGTATCTATGAGTAACATTGCAGCACTTCGCTACAGCGATGCCACACATTGGTGAATGAGTGACACACCCCTTCAGTCGTCACATATTCGCTCACTCACTTCCTGAGCGGCTGCACCAGCCTCTTCGTGAGTGGGCTCAGTAGGGGAGTGACGTAGAGAAGACGGTCTGACGTGAGTGGAGCTCAAGATTTCTGCTGCATCAGGATACACAGGACCGGCTTTATTGCTATTGGCTGATGATCCCCTCGGAGGGTGTGTTTCCATGACTCAGCTGCAGCATCGTGGAATATAAAGATACAGCAGTACTTTTTTCACCAGCTGTCAGCACCATCTCCTTTCCAGCACTTTTCTATCTTGCCCATCAGGCACCTGTCAGTGCTCATGGTATCACAGCAGATTCTGGTTTTCTGCTAAATTATTTATGGAATATTTCAGGCATGCACAGCATATTATGGAAATATGCACTGAAAGCAGACAGGGTTAATTCTCCCACTGCTCCCTGCTTCTTTTTCCTTAAGCTCAATTTTTCTGTGAATGGCACAGTAGAAAAATGGATAAAAATAGATCACTGAAAACCATGGTTGATTGTTCTTTGACATCTGCAGTATGGCACATAAATTGTTGCTGCTCTGTGACACTAGGCTGGGATCCCACAGTGTGCATTTTAATAAATGAAACTCAATTGTGACTCTCTGTTGAGGGACCATTAAAGTCTTAAGTAGAGGAAACAAGCTTGGCTCCTGCGGTTACCCCTCTTGTTTAATGGTTTACTTAGTGTCAATAACCAGGAGCATGGGTGGGATTCTTTTTTTTTTTTCTTTGTTAGGGAGTGTGGTGGCATGCACTGATGCTGATATGGAAATGTTATCCGTTTCACTCTAATTTTCATGTTTATAATTAAAAGCTGTCCTAATTGTGATTTGGACTAAAAGCCACTGAATTAGATGAAGGCAGATTATTTCAATGTAGTGAGAAAATGTCCCATAAAATGTACTTTTAAAAAGAATATTTCTGCTGTTATTTATATTCAATTCAATTTTATTTATATAGCACCAAATCACAACATCAGTCACCTCAAGGTGCTTCATATTGTAAGGTAAAGACCATAAAATAATAAAGAGAAAACCCTAACAATCAAAACGACACCTATGAGCAAGCATGTGGCGACAGTGGGAAGGAAAAACTCCCTTTTAACTGGAAGAAACCTCCAGAAGAACCAGGCTTCGGGAGGGGCAGCCATCTCTGGCGACCAGTTTGGGGTGAAGGGATGGCGACAAGACAAAAGAGGTGCTGTGGAAGAGAGCCAGAGATTAATAATAACTAATGATTAAATCCAGAGTGGTGTATAAACAGAATGAAAAGAGGTGAATGAAGAAGAAATACTCAGTGCATCATGGGAAACCCCCAGCAGCCTAGGCCTATTGCAGCATAAGTAAGGGATAGTTCAGGGTCACCTGATCCAGCCCTAACTTTAAGCTTGATTATTTGAATTTAGATGGTAATTGAGAAGGTTAACCCCATTCGGGTACATGAATTTTAATCACTTCCCAAGACAATAAGATGTCCCATACATTAACTCTTAAAGAAAATGTAACTTAACTGTGCTACTTAAATGTTTTTATTGCCGTCTCAAAATTTTTGTTGTCTCACTCAGGATTGTCCCATTGCTGGCATTCATGCAGTTCTTTAATGATTTTTTTTTGACGTCTTAATTCAGTTCACACAAATTTCTATTTTGCTCTTTACTGATGAGACAGCTAGCTTTGACTTTATACATCTGTAACTTGTAATTGCGACTACATCTAGCACGCATGTACTTAGATTTAAATTTAGATTTGTCTCAGTGAGCATCTTATATACTGCCCTGTCTTCCGAGAAAACCCGGGATACTATAAAATATCAAAGAAACTCAATTAACACTATATTTAAATGGTAATAATGCAACGACTAGATCTCAAAAGTGAGAAACTGTCCTGTGATCTGACAAATCAAAATCTGAAAAAATGTCTCCATGGAAGTAGTGTCCTCTAAGCTAAAGAGGAGAAGGACTGTCCGACTTACTTTCAGAGATCAGGTCACAAGCTGGTATCTGTGATTGGGTGGTATGGACATCTTCTATCTCTGTGTAGGCACCATTAATGCTGAATGATACAGTGTATACAGGATTTGGGGAAATGTGCTATCATGTGGACAATGTTTTTTCATGTAAGGTCTTGCCTACTTCAAAAGAACAATACCAAATCCTGTTTTACACGGAGTCTGTTTCTTTTCAGGGGTGATAAATTGGCATTCCTGAAAAAATTTGGCTCATTAGGAAACCAGATCATACCGTTGAGCAGCTCAAATCCTGTAACACACAACGATGGCAAAACATTTAACTTTTTTTCAAAGTGAAAATGATGTTCTAAGTTCCCAAAGTTCCAATACTTCATCTTAGTATGACTTTAAATTAAACACAGGTGTGTAAATGGTTTCCAAATCATTATATTATGTTTTGTTGACACTTTCACAGCATCCCAACTGTAATATGTGAAGCTGCCAATACAGATTGCATAAACAAAGAAAAGTGTCACAGTTGCAAAGTACCATAAGGTATTAGTATGTAGTTTTGTGCAACCATCATGCAATGGAAAAAAAAAATGCCCAAGGTGAAAGTTGTGCCTTTGGGTTTGGGGTTTCATATGTGAAAACCCAAAGCTGCTCTTTTATTTTCTCCAGGCTCTGTCCCTTTCTCTTTCTCTTTCTCTGAACTCCACCTAACATGTCCAGACTTGTCGAGTACTCAAACTCTACTGCTCGGAAAAGGAAGCACTTGGGAGAGAAAAGATTTGCAGACTCTTACACAAGCTCGCAGGGAAAAAGGGGGGGGGTCAACAGAGAATATTCTATAGAAAAACATGTATAAAAATATTGCTGAATATCAATTTGATATTGTTTCTTGAGAACTGGCGGACGGGTACCTTGGGGAGACCTAAATTAGGGCATCTCCGGAATGAGAGTTTAGCCTGGGTTAGGCTATTTATACTGATCTCCTGATATGCCGAACCTGAGAGATTCTGCACATCAGGACTCTCCTCTGCCTGTTATGGTATACAGTTACTCTGACCGCATGCATCCAATTTGTGCAGACTTAACACTTAAAGCAGTAATGACATGTACTTTTCTTTGTCTCCGTTTCTCATATTTTAAGATATTCCAGATCAGTGCTCACCCAATCCATGCAATACCAGAGGTACAGTCCGCTGCGAGGACAAAAAGGGGGACTTCCTCTGTCATTGTTTCACGGGCTGGACAGGAGCCACATGTGAGAAAGGTACTGTCATCATTATGGAAAGCTGCTCCTAGAGCTCAGCAGAGGTTGCATTTTTGCTTCATCATTCAGTGTCACACCCGGTACATCAGTATAGATGTCATCACTATGACCTTGGCTCTGACAGCCAACCCCTGTCCTGTCCACTGATTAAAAACATCCTGCTTTCCATCACTTGTGTGTAAATTAATACTATTATATATCTCAGTGGAGTTGGAATTAATTTGACCTTGAAAAAGCTGTTATTGATGGCATGCATGTCTAATATTGAACTGCTGCTGCAGTTATTAATGATGTGTGAATGGTGTGTCAGGTCAGTATGAAGTGCATGTATGGGAAGTCCAGTCCCAGAGTTCAAACTGGGAATCCATGCCTCTTTAGAGGTCTCTGATATAAGGGGAGGTTTGCATGCCCGTTAGTAGTTAAATGCACACATAAGTTTTAAACACACTGTGAGAGAGAGGGGAACATGTTTCTCTGATTTATGGCATAGCCATTAGTCTACACATTTCCACTGTGACTCACCCCGCCACCTTACTGTGAGAGGAAACCAAAACAGATTCAGTTTGAGTCGGACTGAGCCTTTTCCACTTGACGACCGCACTCCTCCTAAACACTCAGCCACAGTTACATAGTGTGTCCATGATTTGGAAGGCACAACAATCAACAAATTCATAGTCAGTAAACTCCATCCAACTGAAAGCTCCTGCAGTTCCCACCTCTTCAGATTAAAAAAAATTAACTTTGACAAACAAAAATAACTTGATGATGTTTTTCCTCCGTTCGTGTCAACGGTGCTTCCATCTTCTTTGCAGATGTTAATGAATGCAGCAAGAGAAATGGAGGGTGTGACCACGAGTGCAACAACACTATGGGTAGTTACCGCTGCTCCTGTCACCAAGGCTACATGCTGTCAGGACGCCAGCTATGTAATGGTAAGCCGCAGACTTAGTCTGACAGCTGGAGTCAAGGCAGTACTGCAGCAAATAAACACAAATCGCCATTTATTAATTTTGAATCCATTTCAAATTTGAGCGTTGTTAGGCTTTTTATGTATAATTGATTTTATTATATATTTTATAGTACTTTGGATATGTATTTGTGCTTTGTAGCCTGTTTAACCTTTAACCTTATGTCCGTCTCATAGACTGTATAAAAGATGGAGGCATCCATGATGACATCATCCATCGGTCTCTGTACGCCACATTTTGAGGCCTCAGTGTTGACATTTAGTCTGTTTTTTAGAACCAGAAGTTAACCATAGTTGTGTGCTACATCTATAAACTGCATGGGGGCAATGCACAGACACATAATGCTAATTAGTGTTAAGTACTAGACTAATTAGTTTCACTCTGTAGAACTGAAGGGCAAACATTTTGGATGGGCTGTTCTTTTTCAGATAATGCATTTAAAATGCTCCAGAAGGCATCCACAGCGTGCGCACGCACACACACACACACACACACGCAGTGGACAAGTCCCATTTGGTGACTCCATTTAGCAGAACAGACACTAGTCAGCTCCAGCTGCTTGTGTGGGGACACCTGTCAATCAAAGCAGCCACGCCCCTAACTCCAGTATCCAGATGGACGAGTAAAAAAGAAAAAAAAAATCACCTTTCTCAGATGTATTTATAAAGGGGGAAACTATCCAGAGGCTAAAATATATTTTATTTTATCAGGCTGTAAACATGTTAAACCATTTAATGACTGAAGGCATTTTTAACACTATGGGGATTCACTAAAGGAACTGCAGTTTTCAGCCTCGGAGGCTGCTGCTTGGCCTGCCTGCCTGCAGACTGCAGATGGAAATAAGCCAACAGCTAAATCTGGTACAAGGCACCTTTCCTCTTTATGAGATCAGTGTTTTTGTTCGTAGTCCCTGACAAATAAACAAATAAAACTAAACTAAATATTTGTAATTATTTTGTGGTTGAAGTCCCTGAAACAGTCCAGCAGCAGTGTTATTCTGTCCATAACCATCAATGTGAGTCCATAAAGAACATGTGGCTTTGATTAGTGAACAAATGAAGCAGAAAACAAAGTATTACAAGCTCATATTTTGCAAATGACCCCTGTTTAAACTTACACAGCTTTATTTATAGGTCTAGCTTTCCCCAGATAGAAGTAAAATCCTTTGAGAAAGACCTCAAACTACGTGTAATTAAACATCCTGAAAGGTTTCTTCTATAAATATTTATTTCAGTGCAATATGGAACATGCATATACTGTTTGTATTAAATGTGCAAACAATCCATTTATTGATGTAATTGTGCATTCCTTTGGGGGATATAATGGTAGGCTAGTACTGGCCACTGATTAATGTGGTTAGCACATCAGGACCAGGTAAAGTTTCCATTCTTCAAATTAGTCCCACTTGGTTGTCTGATATCCTTTTCATGTGAAATGTTTCTGATCCCTGTCAGGTGAAGACATGACCGTTCTGCTGAATTTAATCCAGACTTAAAGTTTCTGAGCTGAGGATGTTTTTGTGTCTTTCAGATGTGAACGAGTGCGAGATCGCGGGCATGTGTGGAACGGCACAGTGTGAGAATAAGGAGGGCGGCTATGACTGCTTGTGTGATGTCGGCTACGTCTATGACAACGAAACGAAAAGCTGCATTGGTAAGTGTGTTTAACCATGCACATAAACACACTTAGTTTTAATGAGAACTGACAGAGGAGCAGCTTCAGCAGGGCTCGGTGCAGCTGCAGGGTCAAGAAAGGAATGCAGACATTTGGAGAAATTCTCTGCAAGTAGGTAACGGGTCACTGTCTGCTGGTAGCCAGTCTGTTTTCATGCCTTTGGAAAAAGTTAATTCAGGGAGTAAACACACCGCCTGAGCCAGTGATTCACCTTTCCTTGGTAATTAATATTAATGATTCCAGAGCAAATGTGGTAAAGCGAAAACACAGCAATCCTGTATTTCAGGATTTGCACAAGACAGCTGTCACACATAATCCTCTTAGTTATATTGGAACTCAGTTATTGGACTCAAAGATATATATACAAATCTGATCTTACACACTTTTTTGTGCTACGTTTTTGTTTTCCAAAATATCTGCGATAACTTAACCACAACATCAGATCTGTTGAATCAACATGGAAAAGAATCAGCAGACGTAAATCAAAGCTATAAATTACTCTGTTGTTTTATTATCTAATGGAAACCAGACTTTTCATAACCTCAAGTGTCCCTCCTTAGAGATTTAATGCTTATCATATGCTGCTCATGGCCATGTAAGGGTATATATGAAGCGTGGAGATACCATACAGTCAGTGTCAAAGGCCACTTGAATCGAGTGTTGTTTGCATTCCCGGATGTTTTTTTTGTTGTTGTTTTTAAATCATGCATTCCTGTGGATTTGATGTTTTGTTGATCCTTGTGGGGTTATGTTTTGACTGATTTCTTTGCTGATGTGACTTTGATAAATTTATGAACTCTCGGCTTCTCTGTAATTCTCTCATGTCCCAGTCATCACTCTGAGCTCTCCCTCCCTTTAATTTCTCCAACCTTCTGTCACTTGTCAGATGTGGATGAGTGTGAGACGGATGTGTGTGCAGAGGACTGTTTAAACACTCCGGGGAGTTTCCGCTGCTTCTGCGATGGACGACAGGGCATGAAGCTGGCGCAGGACCTCAGGAGCTGTAAGGTGAAATACATTAACTGTGACATTAACCAGCCTCCTCTGATCTTAAATGTTGATTATAATCTACACAATATCAGCCATGAAACCCAGTTATTGGAACATCTGAATTCAGTGATTTTGGTTGGGTGAGGGAATACTTTTGGTAATGTAGTGTACATGTGTTAGACCACATGTAGCTTTTTCTTGCCTAAACAAGTCTGTTGGGGGTGAAAACCCAATTTTAAGCACACTTGGTCTCACAGACAAGACATAAAAACATAAAGTTAAGGAAGAGAAAAAAATGGATACAGACATTTTTATCACAGCCCTGATGATTCTCCTTTGGGGGGAAAGGCTGGAAAAAACCCTGTGTTAAACACATGGATGGTGTATGTTGGTCTCAAAGCATTAAATTTCAACGGGTCATTAAAACAACATCAGCAGCCTTGAATCTTATCTTAAATGTTTGACAAGTATTATGTCATTGTTTTTAAGCAAGTGACCCCTCCAATGGTTTCTCACTCTATTTTCATAATTTGGCTGCTCAGTTACATTCTCTGCACAAACCCTGTATCTCATCACTTTATCTCCACCCTGGTTGCGTATTTGTTCTGTCCTCCAGCCTATAAATTCCTGTACGACGCTGTCCCTGAAGAGGAACCCTCGCTCTCTTTATCTGGGCCGCATGTTCAGCGGCGTGCCCGTAGTGCGGCTGCGTTTTCGCCGCAGAGTTCACACGGGGTGAGAATTTTCTGTTCCGTTTTGATGCTCATCAGCAACTGTTGTCTCCTTTTGAAGACACTTTTACCTTTGTTATTTTAGGACAAAGGCAAGTGAGTCTGGTGGGTCTCCTTTAGTTTAATTCATGAAAATGAACGAGTACAGTTTATTTCATGAGTGAAAGCAGTTCTTATGGCATTTTAAGGAAGTAGGAAGCAACTAACCAAATGGGGAGCAATGAGTTCCCTGATGTTTTAAATGTAATGGAATATAAAAAATGATTTAATTTGGTTAAAGACCCTTTTTTAAAATTACCATTGACTGTTTGAAATATATTTTTTTACTTAGAAAGAGAGCATAATGAAAGATGAAATACAGTCTTTCTCCTATTAAGAGTGCTAAAGTAATAAATAAATTTTTTCCTGTTCCTCTTCTGTGTTTTCTCTTCTTCACTTGCATTCCCACCTTGTTCTTGTTTTACTGTCTCATTCCAACACTTTCACTCCTCTCCGTCTACATTCCTGCTTCCTAGCTTTTCAGCAGAATTTGACTTCCGCACCTATGACCAGGAGGGGGTGATCTTCTTTGCTGGAGGTCACCTAAACAGCTCCTGGATCGTGTTGGCGATGCACCACGGGAGGCTCGAGCTGCAGCTGAAATACGGCGCCGTCAGCAGGGTCACCAGCAGCGGGCCTGTCGTCAGCGACGGCCAGTGGAGAAAGGTTGAAGTTTTCTGGCAGTGATCAAAATGAGCAGTACTATGCTGTCTGCAATATCTTCATTAGCTGACTGAAAGCTTGTTAAATATCCGGTTTTAATCTCAGATCTCGGTGGAGGAGCAGGGGCGGAGCCTAGTGATTAAGATTGACAGGGAGGCTGTGATGAAGATTGCAGTAAACGGGGACCTGTTCACACTAAAGAAGGGGATGCATGAGCTCAACCTCACTGTGGGGGGAGTCCCTTTCAGAGAGGATGGCCTTGTCAATCAGGTGTTTGTTTGTATTTGTGTTTTTTCTTGAGCATGTGTAAGAGACCTTCACATATTTCTTTAACTGTCCTGACTTTGCTTATTACTCAGGTGAACCCCCGTCTGGACGGCTGTATGAAGGAGTGGCGCTGGCTGACAGGTGAAGACACCTCCATACAAGAAACCATTAGGTCTAATGATAACATGCAGTGTTTCAGCACTGAGGATCCGGGTGTGTATTACCCTGGCACAGGCTTCGCTCTCTTCAACATCAGCTATGGTACATGCGTGTTTGTGTTCATAACTCTTTGTATTCATTGTGAGCACGTGTGATCGTCTTTGTTGATCTCCCTCTGCGTCCTCTCTTCAGAATCACAGAACCTGAGCATAAGCTTGACCCTGCGTCCAACCACTGCTATCGGAGTGCTGTTTGCACTCGTTCACCAGGACACAGTGCCTCTCTCCATCGCTCTGGCTGATTATAATCCCGTAACCGACGAGTGGCGAGATGTGAGTAAATTACAGCTCACACTGCACACAGCGCACATGGCATTCAAAGCCTGTTGCAAACTGACCTTCTGTCTTTAGTTTGTTCTGGTATCTGTAGGTAGTGCCGTTATTGCCAGCTCTCCTGCGCCCTTGTGTGATGGTGAGAGTCATGAAATCCAGGTGGCAGTCTCAGGCAACCAGACCCTGCTGCTGGTCGATGGCCTTTCTGGACGAAGTGAAGATGCTGAAGTTCCCACTGGGCTCCTGTCACAGTCAAGTACCTTCATAGGAGGCCTCCCTGGTGAGGACACACTCACCTTTACTCTGACATTTTCAAATTTGAATTACTTAAAAAAAAATGCTGTGCACACATCCACAGACTATTTTTAGGTACATCAAAAAAAAGTTGCATTATGTTTGCTGGTGTTTTCATAGGTTGCAGTGCATTTGACCTCTCAGGGCCACCATAGTATTGGTATAGAAAATATTCCAAGATAGAAAAAAATATTTTTTTTATACAGAGAAAGATAATTTAGAAAACACTACAGTGAGATAAGCAATGAAACCCTCCAAACTAGCTAAACAAGAACATTTAAATTAAAGATAATTTTTTATTACAGAGCCACCTGAGCCTGCAGATATTCAGTTATCTTAATGAAGGGTTACTCTGCCTAATTTATGCACAGACTCAACATCAGCTTCTGTTATTATCTGCATGACTGTTGTGTTCAGACTGGAAAACCTCCCTGTCAGTGAATAACTGTTACTAACATTTAAATCTGTCTTTACTTTTTTTGGCTTCTTGTAAACATCACTCCTCCACTGCCTGGCAGCGAGAATCTGCTTCCACGTTTCCCACAGCCGAAAGAACAACATGATACGGATTTTGTGCCATGATTATAAAAAGAAAAGAAAAACATGACAACAGATTGATGAATGTTTGCTAACGCATACTGAATAATAGTCAGACCTCCCTGGTCATCAGGAGCAGATCTTTTAAATGTTCCTAGAATTAGATCCAAGTATGCTGAGGGTGCTTTCAGTTACTGTGGGTCTGTTCTTGGGAACAAGCTGCCTGCTGACCTGAGATCAATTACATCTGTGCTTACATTCAAAAACAGCCTCAGAACCTTTTTGTTTGCACAGGCTTTAATGGCTGTTATATTCTGCTATTTTTACTGCCTTACAGCATTGTAAACCTACACGAGGTGTAAGCACATTGAGTTTACATAATCAAATGTGCTCTATAAAGAAAATTGCCATTGCGAATATTGTTTGCACACTTTGGGTCACACTTGTCTTCTGACCCACCCTCAGATGTTCCCCTGGTGTCCACGCTGGTTTCGGCACCCTACAGCGGCTGTATGGAGGTCAGCGTAAACGGACAGCCTCTGGACCTGGACCAGGCTATCCACAAACACAATGACATCCGCTCGCACTCCTGCCCCCTGCTGGACTCTCGCCAGTGAGCGTTCCTTGAATCAGCCAAAACCGATCCATAAGCAGTTCACTGAGGCAATGGGGATGTCCAAAAAAAAAAAAAAAAAGTTTAAAAGGGGAGAAAAAAGTGGGGAGATGTTTTTGATTGGAATATGTCTGTGCAGCTGGAGCCTTAGCCCAGGATCACCACCCCCTCCCCTCCTTCCCCCACTCCCTTATACTGTGATGGCACTGCTGCCTAGAAGCAGTGGCAGGGATTTCCACAGTAGTCTCAGTATTATGACTCAGTAAGTTAGTTCTGCCAGTCAGTAACATCCCCTGTACAAAGGTATGGGAATAAATGCTGCACAACATTGCCTCAAAAACTGCCCATGTGTCAAAGCCTTGTAAGCTCACAAGAACACGCAGGGCCTTATCCGGATCAATGCTACAAGGCTGGTCCTGGGTCACCCTCCTGTACCTGGTATCCTGTGCTTAAACGCAGATCTAACTGGAGCTTTGTAAGCAGTGACTACTCTGTGCTCATGTTGCTTGCATCCAGTTCACTTAAGATCCACGTTCACGAAGCTTGAATTAATCGAGTGCTAATGTAGAATCTCTAGTGAAGTGGGAAAAAATAACACCATGGGGACCAGAAAGATGGTCCTACATCAGCTACTTCACTCAGAGAAAATATATGAACAGGTGCTCAGATTTTCGATGAATAAATCCCATTTGCCCTTAAAAAAGCTGAATCCCCTCCTTCGCCACACCATGGAGGCGTGGTATGAGGCACAACTTCGTGTTCTATAGAAATCGTTGCACATTGTTGCAGGTATAAATGGACTGCCACGTAAAGCCATTTTTCTTGATTTCCTCTCGGTTAGAGAAGCACTCCATGTCTGCCTGCAACCTTGAAAATCAACCATGTGCCTACAAATGAACAAACCAACTCACACTTGTTGACAGCTTCCCTCTAAACAGGTGAATCATTTCCCAAAGGTGCAGCACTGTAATGACCCAACAAACTGACCGACACTTCTCTGATAAAATCATGGTCTCTTTGAAGTGCATGCACCTCATTACCATCTTTTAAACAGGCTAACACTCAATCTTCAATCACCGGTTCATTACAAAGGCCCCTTCTTTCCCCCAGAATCACCCAGTCACAGTTAAAGCCTGCCATATCCCGACCTGAGGACAGTAGACTAGCCACAGAAGCACAGGGAGGCAGGAAGGGGTCTTCTCCACACGGGAGAGAGCACTGCATCGATCGCACCACACAAGCTACTGAGAAAGAAAAGAGTGCGCTGTAATATACTGAATATGTAAATAGAGTGACTGTACAATGCTTTATAAAAGACAGCAACACTACCTTATATTCCCCTGAGGCACATTTAAGTTGATCCAAAGTTCAAAGAAAGATCAGTGTCTCTCAACTTCACCCGCTTCTTAAAAAAAACGAACAAAAAAACCAACAAGGTTTTAGTGACACATCATACTTCGAATGGGGACCTGGGAGACTGTGAGAGCAATAGCCAGGGATCAAAGTAGCATCAATCTTTAGGGACTCTGTTTTTAATTTGATTTTATAGGTGCTCAGCAAATCAAACCACAGTAAAAACAAAAGAATGTCAGTAGAGCAAATGCCAAAAGGGCTCCAGTGTTATTTTACATCCCTGTGTAATGTATCATTTTATAGTTTTCTGATGAATGAATGCCAGAATATAGAGCTTGACTTATTGGGTTTTTTTTTAATCATACGTGATGTATCTTGAACTGTAGTGTTTATTTTTCACTTTAACTGCCAGTATGTGTATGATGCTGAGAGAAGTCTGCCTTTTTGAGTTTTAACTTCCCTCGGCAGTGAACATGCTATTTAAAAATAAATAAAAGCAGCTGTATGAACATCACAGAGTAAAGTTGTATTTTGAAAACACGCACCTGTACACCGTGTGTTTCTGTTTAAATGTTGCTGATGTTCAAAAACCGCGGCTCTCTAGACTGTAGCGGCGTTTCGTGGATGTAGAGAGGGCGACGTCCTCGCTTCTCATCTCGTCATCGCCGGGCTTAAAGTTGCAATAGCAATTACTGCTAGTGACAAAAATTGTTCTTTAGTGCTGAATTCTGTCAGAAATGTAACAGAAAGCATCTTTCTACAAAATATAAAAAAATATCAACTCTCAAATATGCCAAGAAAGAAAATTTAATGTTGGGAAGCACCAGGTGTGGTTATTTATTCCTCCTCGTGCGCCAGAGAAACATGCTTCTGACATTTTTTTTCAGCGCAAAAGTGATCCAACTTCTACCATCTATAAAAGCCTTTTATTCACCCATACAGATTTGGATTTGATGAAAGTTTAGAATATGATGATCAAAGTTTCAGATAAGGAGGTCCACCCAGCTGCTGTTAAACTTTCTCTTTGCCAGGGGCAGCGAGTCAGAGGCAGGGTTGAAAAGAGAGGAGTTAAAATGCCTTTTAGACAGAGGATAAACTGAGGGGCTAAACCGGGGGTCTCAAACCTGTGGCTCTGGAGCTGTGTGTGGTTCTTTTGCCCATCTACAACGGCTTTTACAAGACAGTTTTAGATTAATATGGAAGTGAACAGTAGTTTATTGTTTAATTGCTGTAAATGATTATCACTATCCATTTAAAAAAAAATGTGTAGCTTGTATACTGATTTTCTTTTTTTAAAAAAAAGAAGTTTTAATATGTGTATCTCATCATCTTTTATCCTCTTAATTTTGCTGAACCTCAGTAGCGGTGGCTAGCATCGATGTGCAGATATAACTGACCCACAGACTTGTTTCCTTTCAGCACTAGTGAAAGGAAACACTAGTGCTTGCTAGTGTGCTTGATCTGCAGCTGGACTATTTTTAAAGCTATTAGGCTGCTGTATGTTTTGATTATTATCAAAGTAGACTTCTTTTAATTTAATTTTCTTGCAAATGGAGCATCCTGGAGAGCTTTGTGGCAAAGGGAGTGGTGTTTATATGCACTGCTCAAAAAAATAAAAGGAACACTTTTTCATCAGAGTACAGAGTCAAGTCAGTTAAACCTCTGGGATATTGATCTGGTCAGTTAAGTAACAGAGGGGGTTGTTAATCAGTTTCAGCTGCTTTGGTGTTAATGAAATCAACAACAGGTGCACTAGAGGGGCAACAATGAAACAACCCCCCCAAAACAGGAACAGGTGGAGATCACTGACATTTTTCCCCTCCTCATCTTTTCTGATTTTATCACCAGTTTGCCATTTGGCTATGGTCAGAAGCAGCACTTTTATCTATGCCTAAGTGTCATTCACACTCGCTCCAATGGGGGGGCATCTTGGGGTTCAGTATCTTGTCCAAGGATACTTCGACATGCAGGCTTGGAAGTCAGAGATCATTCAACCTGCTTTACCACCTGAGCCACCACTGTAGCTCACCTGTTTTAAAGTAGGCCTAAACATGATAATCAATATTTTTTTCCCTAACTTAAAGTTGTTTTGTTTTTTTTACAGTTTTTGTTCCATAATCTCATAAATGCAACAAAAACATGGCATATAACTGCAGCCCACTGCAAAATAGATACTTGTGTTAAATTATTTACACCTGTAAGTGTAACAGGCTGTGTCACCTTCATTAGAAAGTTCACACATGCTTTGTGGACACATATTAATTTTTTTGTTAAATCTTTGGGTCAAGAATATTGAAGACGTGGATTAAAATGGCAAAACTACTCTAGCAAAACACAAAAATTAAAGCATGTGAGGTGGAAAATGACACAATAGGTGCACTCTAAAGTTTAATAACAGCAGTCACAATTGATTATTGATTACACGCACAGAAATATAGCACCATGCACTGATTTAAGCAGAGGTGTGTTTTATTGCTTATGAATGTAACAAGATGATAGGACTATGACGTCACATAGTTTACCTTTAAGGTGAAACAATTCGAAGAGAAGCGCTGAAAAAAGTTCAACATCTTTGGAAAAATAAACTTATTTGCCTTTTCTGATGAGAGAAGACTGAAGCCGAGCGGAAACAGGGAAACCTGTTTGCCAGGCTTTGTGTGGAAAGTGGAGAACTGTGATTACACTTTGGTTTCTGAGTGCGGTCGCTATTATTTAAGGTGCTTTGGACAGATTGAGTCTATTGCCCCGTTTTTCTGACTTTACGCTACAAATATTAACTCCATATTACCACAAAAATCCTTGTGCATCTCAGCAAATAAACATATTTTCGTCAATGTTGAACTCCTTCACATATGAGGTTTTTATAAAGCCCTTACTACATGTATGCATTTCTTACAGGTCCCACTTAAATGGATTTCATAGCTGCAGCAGCAGTTAACATGCATCAATCACTAACATAGATGTTATATTGACTGTAAAGTGCACATTAAACGAGTCACACAAACACAATTTACTCTCCAGTTCACATCTCAGGAAAGCCCTTTGAACTGCTTGTACAGTAGATAGTGTGATGAGACGAGACACAGGACGACCTGCAATCCAGTCTCTGCAACTCAGAACAGAAACAACTACAGGAACACAGTCAAGTGTACTACAGTGTTTATACTGAGTGTGTAGCCATCCAAAGGCCAGCTTTAGGCTTAAAAGAAACTTTTGGGAAACTTGCTTATTCACTTTCACTTCACAATTTTTGTCTTTTTGTAAAATAACATTTAGTAATCGAGCTGTAATATCTCAGTTCAGATTTAGAGGTGCTGTTACAGAGCCGTGCCACCTGTTTGCCCACCATTTCTGGTCTTTTTTGCTGCTGTGTGGTACTAAGTGAATAAGCAAGTTTCTGTTGATGAATACATGGTAAAATTACTCATGTCTATATAATCACGCTACACAATCATAAATATCTGTCTAGCTTCAGTTGAAACCCAGTAGACACACATGAAATGCAGCATTTAAATAGCTTAAATCTCTCTCTGAAATGTCTTGTGCTACTTTCAGTCTGACCAGGTGAAGACATTCACAGCATGTCCTCCATAGATGTCTGAGGGCTCAGCAGGCATAAGGTGGAGGTTTCTCAAAGGCGCTGTAGGAGGATGCGTAGAGGACAGGAGCGTTGGGGGTCAGCATGTAGCCTCCTGGGTCCTGGGTGGCTCCCTGAGGCTGTGGCTGGGGTTGAATATGAGAGGGTGGCTGACTCTGGTTCTCCTGAGATGGGCAGGGGGAGGAGGAAGAGGCAGGGTCTCCCATAGGAGGGAGCAGGTGGATAGTAGCGGGTGCCTGGTGGTTGGTGTTATGCTGTGGGAAAGGAGGCGAGATAGAGCGTGGTAGGTTGCAAAGGCATGTGGAAGTTCAGCCAAAGAGTGCCATTTCTGACATTTTTATGCTAAGCGTGGCTTTTATTTGTTTGTTTTCGCATAGCAGCCACAAAAATATCAGCAAAGATCGACCCTAAGTCATTGATCAGACAGCACATCTGTAGATTTAAGCTGGTTGCCTTGTTTGGAAGATGAATTACTTATGGCACCATTTCATGAAGCGCCTACCAGGCATTCCTGTTTTCAAACTTTAATATGAAACAAGCCCAGCGGAGGAGATTCTGCAGCCAAACGAGGAGCCCTTTGGGACTGTGTTATGAGGTACAGCTGTGCTTTGAGTTGTTGTGTAGCAGTTATTCTTTTCACCATATTCAGCATGTGTTAGTGTGCCAACATTAGCTAAGTGACAGTAAGCTGAGGCTGATGGGAATTTATCAGATTTGCAGGTATTTAGTTTCTGAAATACTGAGACCAGCCAACAATCATGTCACATTCAGAGTCATTTAAATCACCTTTCTTCCCCATTCTGATGCTACATGGCTAAAGTGCACCTAATGGAGTGTAATATCTCTGTTTTATTCTTAGTGGTTCTTTTTAGTTTTGAGCTGAGCCCCTACCTGCATGGATACTGGATAGTTGGGGTAGGCGGGCAGAGCCGGCCCCGATGGGCAGAAATTGGGGTAGGTGAGCATGTGCTGGGTCGGGTTGTACAGGATGTGAGGTGCTGGCGTTGGGCTGGGAGCAATGTGAGGAGGAGGCTTCTGCTGCAGGAAACAGTAAGACATCAAAGGAGGTTGTTATATAAGACTACCATGAACAAAAGAACATCAGAGATTTTAATGTTAAAGAAACGAATCCCTTTAAGTGAAAATTTTTAAACTAATGTATGATTTTTGACAGAGAGAGTCAAATCTTCTTGAACTCCTCACCACGATGTATTCCTTGTATGCCCCGAGGATGGCGGCGGTGTTGATGCCCAGGAACAAGCCGATCATGTTGAGCACCACTGAGGTCCACATCAGACGGTACAGGTGGACCACATCCCTGCAGCTGCTGACCCCGGTGAACTCGTAGTAGTATTTCAAGTATTCGCTGGAAGAGGAAGGCAGCTGGTTTAGGATTTTATTTATTAATGCAAAGCATGCACAACTAGATTTCAAAGGCTTTCTTCTCAGCAGAAAAGTTGACATGGCAGTTATCACTAACAGGTCAGAAAGCAAACAGCAGCTGTCCTACTATGAAATGTCAGTGTTTGGCATTTATTCCCATATTCATTTAAGTTCTTAATTATCCTAAAAATATCTGCTTTTTAGCTCTTATAGTAATTTCCACTTCATATCCTAGACGGTTTTATTCCATATCTTCCAAAATGGTAAGAAAAACACAGACTCTCCTACACCATCCATCACTTGCACTCACTTTATTATTTCCAGACAGCCTTTTATCAGTTTACAACTTTCTGCTAACGTGGTCAAAGGCACGGGGAGAATGTTTTGAAAGCTCTCTTTTTTTGTGTGTTTAAGAGTTTATGGAAGGCTAAAATATCTAAGATTTAAGAGTTGGCGTTCATACAAGAAAGAGCTGAACTTTCCAGCGTTGTCTAGTAGAGTTTTTTTCCCTCAGTTTCTCTGAGCTGTTTCTCATGTCTGGGATGCTATTTTCATGCTGGCCCCTGCCCTCTGTATCATTATACACATCTATAATATTATAACTGAAAAATAGAAAAACTGTACTGAAATGAATTGCCAAAAATTCCTGAAGTGAACTGGTTAAATAACACATTGTGTCTGTGATGCTCACACAGACTTGCAGTTTGATGGTTCTCAGAGTTTTTCTCACCTCTCACAGTTATAAAGGTAGCAACAGTAGCAGGTGCTGCTCCTCACTTTCAGATTGCATGTCTTCTCGTACGAGCGGCACATCACCTGCAGTGCCAGAGGTTTGACAAGTTAAAGAAAGGGGATGCAACAGTCAGATAAACAAGAAGCAGGTGAACTGTGCGGACCAAAAAGAAACACACACACAAAGTTAACACATTTAATTTGCCTTGCAAGGTGTGAAAAGGTGCTGTTGCTTTCAGTGAGCCAGTAAATCTGTGTAGTAACATCATTTGACCACTAGATGTCACAACACACTTTGCAAAAGCATCAAAGGACTACAAGAACGGGCCACACACAATCATGTATCAACCTAAAATGTACTGTGCTATTCTTTAAAATGTTTGTTCATTAAGTATGCAGTATATGTATGTATGGGAATCACCTCAGTCTGGTAGCTGTCGTAGGCGTAGCCGGATCCACTGGGTTGAAAGTTACACCCGCCGTCCTGCAAAGATGTTAGGTCCTGAAAGAGAGAGAAGTTACACATGTGAGAATATGAAACCGTCCTCCTCATCCTCTGCATCCCTGCTGCAGCGAAGGTTTACGACATGTAAACTGCCCACTCCAGCGGAGCACAAAACCCACCTCATTCACTAAACCTCATTGGACTTTATGTAAAGTGAACGGTAATAAAAATCATTCTCACTGTCCAAAGTTTGAATGTGCAATAAATGTGACTTTTACAGTCGTGAGATCACAAAATGAATATATCTGCAGAGGTTTGATAGCACAGGGGGGGATCGATATCAGGGACTCAGTCCAGCTTTGAAACTCTCATTAGGAAATAGAAGTATCCACACTTGCTTCCAGGAAGAAATGTGCACAAACTGCACATTTCCGCACATGCTGATTTAATCTGTGAGTGTTTGGTCCCCTGGAGCTGATTTACTGTCGTCATCAAAGTCTTCTGTGACATAAAGAATTTAATCAGCACTGTAATGTTCAGTTTTTCATGTCACACAGCAGCTCGCTGCAGGTTGAGTGCTGAGATTAGTTGGTCACACATTTCCTGATCTGACCTTTACATCTGTGCTCATCTTTGTGGCCCGCGTTTCTTCGGCCTCAGCACGTGTGATTAAACCTGCTCTGTGAGAATGGTGATATATGTGATACTTACAATGAACTCTGAAGCAACTATCCCCTCCATGATGGCACAGAAGCAAGCTGTGACGACTCCGATACTTATGAAGATTATCGCTGACACCAGCTTAGAAAGAGAGGTGAGGGGAGGAAAGCACAGAGGAGAGGGATGAGAAATGATTTTGCAAGTAAAAAAAAAGAGCAGAGTAGGAGCAGCTTGTGTTTTGTGTTATATGTATGCACATATCTCTAAATACGAGTTAAATCAAGATTTTTATAAACTTAACACACACAAACACGTGTGGGTATGTAAGTTTGGCACGTCTGCCGATTGGTTGCTTACACTGTCTGCTGTGCAAGACAATAAAGGAAATGTACAGCCTCTCGTGTTGCCAACACAGTGGCGCTTTGTGGCTGATTTACAGGCGAGGAAGCAATGTACAGGATGGAGCAAGGTCAATCCAATTCTACCAGTGTGACACACACACACACACACACACACACACTGCTCTGATCACTGATTAGTAACCTCAAATTTGAACTTTTCAGACAAACCAAACAATGTGACACACACTTGGTTC
Source organism: Pterophyllum scalare (assembly GCA_024447675.2). Taxonomy (NCBI): domain Eukaryota; kingdom Metazoa; phylum Chordata; class Actinopteri; order Cichliformes; family Cichlidae; genus Pterophyllum; species Pterophyllum scalare. The sequence continues at coordinate 86,606 of JAMQGT020001412.1, read as the reverse complement.
TCCTCTAAGATTTCTACTGTTAAACAAAGTCATACACACACACACCAGCAGACCCAGCTGGCTGATCACAGATGTCTGATCATAAACTTTATCATTGAGCATTGGTTTGTTGCTGTTGTTGTTCAATCGCTCTTCTAGGACTGACCCTCCTGTGTGGAAACACTATTTTTGTCTCTGGTGGCTGTAGTTTGATACCAAAAGATGAGAAAAAAAAACTATGACAGGATAGTCTAGCTTATTATACACTTACAATGATGACTTACTGGTTCACATAAGACTTTTCCTTTCTGTTGTTGTTTGATGTTCAGGATCTTCAGTCTTTCCTGATGTGGTGACCCGTACACTTTCAACTACATTTATTTAATGCAGAAAATCTTTCATAGTTGGATTATTGCAGTTGCAGCTGTGTTGAACAATCAGTTCAAGGAGTGATATTGGTTAGGGTGCAACCTTGCAGACAGAACCCATCTTGTTTCCTGGAGATCGCAAAAGGAATGCCCCAAGGTTCAGCTTTAAGCCCTGTTTTATTTTCTATTTTTATAGAAGCGAGAGTAAGAGCAAGCAACCTCCAGGAACCACTGCCAACCAGTCAGGAAATACACGTTTCCTTAGCAACTGGTGGCTGTATCATGTTGAATATGGTGGACAACTCTTAAGCAATGTGTGCACAATGTCACATGAGAAACCTCGGTAGAACCTGCTGCTCACACAATCTATGAACTCAGCACTTTCCTGATACATTTTTGGGCTCAGCTGCTAGTTTAAAGTATTTCTGAATCCAACTCAATATTCAATTTGTAGATTATGGTCTCATTTTGAGCAAAAAGAACAATGAAGAAGAGGGTGCTTTAAGGTGTCGGTACCGTATAACATGTATTGTCACATCTGGGCCAGATTATCCTGGACATGTGCCAGACGCCAACACCCAGTCGGGGGCCCATCCAAGAGGCAAAAAACATTCTCGTAAACTTTAGATCTTTTTCCTGTCATAACAAAATTATATTATAGGTCCGTGTTTCACCTGCTCTTTTCTCTGCTGTTGAAACAATGTTCATCAAGATGACACGCATCCTTAGCTGGTTAGCTGATCACAATCGCAGCGGATTGATGAGCTGAAACCAAGGTTGGATCTAAATGAAGGAACCAGGCTGCACCCGTCAGCGGAGAGCCTGCTGCCCTTCACACAACTGAAGAAATGAGTATCTGGTAACATGTGTAGGGTTTGTAACATCATGATCTGGGCATGCAAACCTGGAAACCGTGCAATAATTACTTTTTTAAAAATCTATCACAATACTGTGAAAATGGGTGGTTCTACCAGGCCCTTTGAAGTTTGCCCACTTGATTACAGTATGCTGGGTTATGGAGCAGTGACGGCATCTATAATAATGAAAATTTCTTGAAGGAATGAAGTTTTTGTACCTGCTGATGTTTTTTAAAATTTGTGGCAAATCAGAAACAAACAGATTTGTGTGTGTTTAAAACACACTGCTCAGGTTTATTTGGAAAGAAAATTGATACAAAGGCATATTTTAATCAAGTTTTTTTCCAGAGCAAAGTAAAATAGCAGCCAGGCTGAGAATATAAGCTTTTCTGTGTGGGTTTTATCTGCCGCTTGTCCAGACTCTCCACTTCATTAGCGGTTTAAACGACTCTGCTTTTATGGGCTGCAAGTGGGAGATGAGGCCAGCAGCAGAGACAATAGAGCCTGACAACTGCATTACTTCACATTACCTTAGCACCAGCTGTCAGCACATAAAATATCCACGCCACCCAAACCTCCCCTGATACTGAAAAAATCAAATAGTGTAAAAGATTAAAGACACATGGCATGCTGTTGATGGTTTTCTGCTCTCAGGAGCCGCGTCAGGGAAGAAACATTAAAAAGATGGGAAAGTAATTCAGTCAAATACTTCACTAACGTGCAACTGTAAAGTACTTTACTTGATTACTGTACTGCTACATTACATTTAAAATTTTATACAAGAAAAGATTAGATAAGAAATCCCTTTATTAGTCCCACGATGGGGAAATCAGTGTAGCAGCAGCAAAGGTATTGTGCAGAGAAAAATAAAATGAAAATAAAAAGCACCACAACTGCCTCTGTAGTAGGATTTCAAATTAGGACTTACAACTTATTTTGTGGCTACTTGGAGTCAGTAGATCAGTAGAGGTTGGACCTGGATTCTTTTGATCAGGACTCAAAACGTTGAGCATTTTCTCCACCATTAATGATCATTCATTTACATAATGTTTGGGAGGAGCCGGTCTACCTTATCATCAGTATAGGTACGTACACTACCTGTCAAATCTCCTCTACCACCACATCCCAAAGGTGCTCAGTTGGTACTACTAATGTGCCAAGAAAATATGCTCCTCACCATTACGCCACCAGCCTAAACTCCATGCTTTAATGGTGTTTAATAGTGTTTACACCTGACCCTACCATCTGAATGCTGCAGCAGAAACTGAGACTCTGACCAGGAAGCGTAGCTCCAATCTTCTGTTTGAATCGTAGCCTCAGTTTCCTGTTCTTAGCTGTGACACCCGGTGTGGTCTTCTGCTGCTGTAGCCCATCTGCTAAAGGGTTTGACATGCTGCGTGGTCAGAGATGCTTTTCTGCCTACCTTTGTTGATCGTGGTTCTAACGAGTAGTCGTCGGAGTTACTGTTTCATTTCTATCAGCTGGAAGCAGTCTGGGCATTCTCCTCTGACCTTTGACATCAACAAAGCATTTTTGTCAGAGAACTGCCGCTCACTGGATATTTTCTCTTCTTCAGATCATTCTCTGTAAACCCCAAAGATGGCTGGAAAGACATGGATTTTTTGATATGGAAGAGATGTTTTAGATAAAAACAGCTGCAGAATAAACATGGTGCTTTAATTTGGCCTCAAATATTTAAATGCAGAACTTTTACTGTCATTGTATTCTAACAGTATTGTATTTTTACTCAGATAAACAATCACAGTACGTCCTCCACTACTGCTCCTTTACTTCACAGTCCACATTTGACATACTCAAAGGATCTAAATTCTTCTCCTACCACCAAAATATGAAGCCGAATACCAAAAGGAGACAAAGGAAAACGACACGAGGGAAGAAGAGCTAACGACACAAAACGAGGAATTTTACAGCCTCTGCAAAGATACACATCAGGTTATGTAACCAAAGTCGCTGACCTCTGCAAGGACTTCCTCCCCTGCTCAGCGGTCCAGTGTCCAATCATGACGCCACCTGGACACACTGCCATTAAGAAGCAATCGTCCCTTAGCCTGTTGGGTAAAATACGACCCTTTAAAGGTTCACCGCTCCTCTCTCTGAACTGCAAGGTGACCATGAGGACGGCAGCGTGTGAGATACAGGCAGCGACTACAGGAGAGGCCGCTGGGGTAACGAACAAGCCACATGAAGCATGCGGTCATAAAGAAACATTACAGGGTGTGAGGGCAGTGAAGCCTGTTATCAGAACGGCAGCGATAGAAGGGGAGTTTTTTCTGTTGCAGACAGAGTTTGATGGCTCACAAACCTTTATAAAGGACAAAATGAAACGTGGCTGTATGAGTCATTAACATTTCTAAAGCTTTATTCAACAAATATCAGCGACCACAGAGGGGGCCGGTCTCTCTGAAACCTTTGAAAGGAGCGAAACGGGTGAAAATGCTGACGTACAGACACACAACGAGACAGTGCTGCCAGTTTAATGCTGATTTGTGAGGTGAGAGCTTTTTCTAATGGCAGTTTGTCACAGTTTAATAAAGAACAGTAATGTTAAAACAACTTCAGCTTACTTTGAATTAAATAGAGACTCACTTAGGAAACACGAGGGAAAGGAATCAAAAACCTGACAAAAACTGGGAGAAGATGCACAAAATGTTCAGGGCAAGAAAGCACAGGTGATCTCAGTCAGACACCAACGAGGGTGGGGAAGACACCAAAGACAGGAAGTTAGGACAAAACACACATAAAGGATTAAAATCCTGAAAAATCAAAGTCTGTTTTTGTTTTTTTGTTTTTTTATTTAAAATTGCCCTTACATTGTCTTAAAACATAGTAATGTGAAATAACTGCCAGATATTAAAAGCTGAGGTTATTCTGAAAAAAAAATAGGCCAAAGCAATCACTCGTAGTATGATTCTTTTGACTATTTTACAGCCAAAATTACAGAATAAGTCCTGGAGGCCTGTATGATTCTTGGTAAATAAAGGGTTAAGACAGTAAAGTCTTCATGTCTTCATTTGTTTTTCTTTCATTTCCATTCTTATACTGTGCGAGCTTTTTAAATTCAGTCCACTTCTTTGCTATTTGATTTTTCCTCCATCTCTACCTCATAGATATTATGCAGTGTTCTTTATTTTGCTCGTCTCACAGCAACTGTTTTACTGTTGTCATCATCTCAAAGCTGCTTTCAGCTGCTTACTTATTCATGTGGTCGCCACAGCGGGCAGCTCTGTGCGTGTGATTCAGCAGATTTTTATGCCGGATGCCCTTCCCGACGCAACCCCCAAAAGGACTTATCTAATTTTCCTAACTTTGGGATGGAGGTTTCTGTCCCAGCCCCTTCTGTTTGCTGTTGAGTGTTGCTGCAGTTTGGTTTGCTAGTACCGAGTTGGACTGCCTTTTTGCCTTCAGAGCTGTCTTAATTCTTCATGACACAGATTCAACAAGATGCTGTAAACATTCCTCTGAGATTCTGGTCCATGTTGACATGACAGCATCACAGATGCAGCTGCAGATTTGTTGGCTGTAACAATACTCAGGTAGGCTGTTGTATTTAAACAATGTTCATTTGGCACTAAGGGGCCCAAAGTGTGCCAAGAAAATATTCCCCACACCATTACACTACCACCATCCTGAACCATGGATACAAGTTAGATGGATCCATGCTTTCATGTTGTTTATGGTAAATCTTAACTCTATCATCTGAATGCTGCAGCAGATATGGAGACTCAGACCACGCAATGATTTTCCAATCAACTGTTTGCTTCAGCTCAGTATCAGGATCAGGTACACAGCATCAGGGTCAGCTTTGGTGAGCCTGATGCTGTAGCCCGTCTGCTTCAGCGTTCGATGTCTTATGCATTCAGAGATGCTCTTCTGCATTCTCCTCTGACATCAACCCAGGGAAGTGCCACTCACTGGATATTTTCTCTTTTTCAGACCATTCTCTGTAAACCCTAGAGATGGTTGTGTGGGAAAATCACAGCAGATCAGCTGTTTCTGGAATAACCAACAACAATGTCACATTCAAAGTCACTTAAATCAGCTTTCTTCCCCACTCTGATGCTTGATTTGAACTTCAGCAGGTCCCCTTCACAATGTCTACATGCCTAAATGCACCATATTGCTGCCATGTGATCAGCTGATTAGATATTTACATTAAAGAGCAATTGAACATATACTATATATATATATATATATATATATACATACATATATATATGTACATATACTATATATATATATATATATATATATATATATATATATATATATATATATATATATATATATATGTGTGTGTGTTTGGTCACTATACCACTTATTATTTACTGATATTTTTATTTAACATGTCAACCTCACCTCTGAATGCTAATGTGCATAAAAACTATTATTATTTTTATTATTTTAACTGCTCTGGTTTCCCTACTACACTTCTTCAGTCAAACAGGAAACCTTTGTTCGGCTGCAGTAGATGAACCTATCACTTTCTGTACACTTTGAGTTCAAACCACATCAAACTCTCCACCTGCTGCTATACAAAGTCAGAAGACCAAAAGGGTTGACCAACCTAGGAAGCAAGACAAGCTCAAGAGCTCTCAGGTGTCCACAGCATTGTGACACAGGTAGTTCTTCTTTAATGAGTGGCCTCGCTCTGCAAGCCAGCTCTCAAGTTACAGTATAGGCCTCAGATGCAGGAGGGAAGAAGACACCTGTGTTAGAGCTGTGTCACACATGCCTCATACGAGACACCGTAGACCAGCGATCACATCATTAAAGTTTCAAGTGATGCCACAGAGACAGACGACAGTTTTCAGTGTCTTTCCCTCGTGTTAACACATTCAAATCCATGCGCAGAGTCTGAGAAATGAAACAACAAATGCAGATATTATTAAAGAATAAAACCTGATTTATTCTGGATCCCATCAGCTGTAAACACACACAGAGGCTACACTGCTCCACATGGGTGAACAAGCATAAGATGGATATCTATGTAGACTGGCTCAGATACGGTACACTGCAGGGAAAAGTAAGCCAGTGTGATCTGACCGGGCGTACGACACACTGGACAACACATGAAAAATTCACAACACACACGTGCACATACGCGCACATACGTGCACACACAGGCACACACAGTCATTCAAGGACAGGAAAAATTAACTGACTTATTGGGACAGTTTGTTTAAATTTGTGAACCAACTAATTAATTTCCCTTTAACATCTAATTAATTACTAACTAATCAAATTAATATAATCAGATGACAAATATGACACTCTCATGGCTGAAAGTTAACCCATCATCTGTGCTTTGTCTCAACTACCAGTCCCACTCCTGGCTCAGTAGGCATGGCCTGGAGGCCTGACTGAGTCTGTCACACACCCACCTACTCACTCACAACGTCAGCCACTCTTTTGGCTCTCTTTAAACTCTTTATTTGTTGTAGGAGTGTACCAGAGTGTGTGTGTGTGTGGGGGGGGGATTTCCTCCCCTCTGGTCTATAAATCCTTCATCTTTATTATCATTCTCATCAGACAGGAGGGAAAGAAAACAGAGAAAAATAAATGTATACATCTTCAGATTATCAGCATCCAAGTTCAAAAACGCTTTCTTTAAAAAATTTGCAGGTTTGCACTGCACGGTAATATCTAATATATAATCTAATCTAATACATACAGCCACAAATTTCTGTCTTAAATAATTGCATTTGAACAAATACTCATCCCCGAGCTGCAGAGTGTCCATAAACGACTATTATATTCAACACCATGAAATCTGCCAGTAATTCCACTGAACCCACACCTGAGCCTCGACAAACGACACCAGGTGGGACCATCTAAATTACACAGGTAATTTTCCAGTTGAAGAGTGCGCTAAAATATTCTATAATCTACAGGTTATTGTTAAAAAAAATCCACATTTCCAACGTTGCCTCAGGATATCAGCTGTTATCTCAAATGCAGCTTTTGCATGCTTATCGTTCACCACACCGGCAGATCTCCATAAATAAGAAAATCCTGTGTAATCAAATGTTTGTTTTAGCCACTTTAATTTAAAAACACCCTTACTGAATTGATTCTTTCAGAAACTAAAAGGGTTCATTATTCCCTGTTGCCATTCAGTAACCCACACCAGAAGCCAATCAGCCTGTATTCAACTATCTTTACAACTTACACACTTTTCCATATGCAGCACAATGAAATATGACATATTTTTATCCCTGTGGGGACCAAATTTCTCCCCCAAAGTTAAGTTACTTTAATCCATACACAGCTTTTCAGCATGTTACCAAGCACCATTCGACTATTTCAGGGTAAATCTGTACTCTTACAAGTTTTTTAGTGAAACATCTTTAACTGCTTAATATTTTTCAGATTTTAAAAAGCATTACTGCCCCATTAGCTAAGCCCTCCTTCTCTAAGCTAGACATACAAATTCACTTTCAGGAAGTGCAAATTTACACCCTGAGGAGGCTTTATAAACTAATGAGTCAGATAACTAGTTGTGTTAATGTTGAGTATGAACAAAAAGAGCTGAGAAAGAATGAAGCCTCTCCCCCAACAGAGATCATTTTCCTTATTACTTCACTTCTTATTCTTTGTCCCTCATTTTTCTGCTATTGTAATAATGATAATGTAATAAGGACTGCAGTCTGCTGTGGCTTCTACAGGAGATACAAGAGGAGGATTTTACAGGAGATACAGAAGTTAAGTGGGAGCCAATGAAGGGGTGGGAGTGAGATCATACTGAGGGTCATCCAGGGCTTTGGAAGGCAGATCAAACAGGACACCTTCGAGGTGGAAGGAGATAAACACATGAATGAGGATTTCAGCTGTCAAATTTGAGAGTGATGGCACGAGTGTGGAGATGTTCTTTAGGTGGTCAAAAAGCAGATATAGAGATATGTTTGATATGGGATGATGACGAGGAGGAGAGGGTGGAGTCCAGAATGACACCCAGGCTGCGGATGAAGATGATGCGATACAATCGAGCCGCCGTCCACGTCAAAGAGGAGGTCAGGCATGTTCCAGAAAAGGCGAAGCAAAAGTTCAGTTTGAGGAGATTCAATGACTTCCAGATTTTAAAGATGTTGACATTTAACAAAGACACTGAAGCCTCTCACAAGCTGCTGAGAAAAATGGAACTCTGCTGGAGTTTGAAACAAAGTTTGATGTGTTGAACACAATAATCATGACAAACTTGGGGGTGAAGAAACAAGGACTGCTGCCTCACTGATGCCAGACACGGTCACTCTTATGCTGGGTTTCATGTCCTGTGAATGTGATACTGATCGTTCTACTTAAATGACACAGAGCAGCTTCTGGTTGCCGCTGGTCTTTAAGCAGCAGCTTCTTGGCAACTTTGAATATTGTCACAAACTAGCTGTAGGTCACAGCTGGGCACAGGGGTTCCTAATTCACATAAGATATACATTTTATGCACTGTAAGGAGTTTTTTTTTTAGAAGCAGTAATCTTTTTGCAGACAGGCCTCCCTGTAATTACCTCTCCTGAATCATTTACGCGATCATTTCTCTGAACCACCCGCTGTACAGTGAGCCACTGGGAGGATATAATACCCGTGTCCCTGACTGAAATAAAGGAGCCCTGTCAGCAACTGACCAATACTAACACAATTTCCCCTCTTGTCACTGAAGCCCAGAGAAAAATGTATTCACTTCCCCTCACCACAAATCCTGTCACGTACACAAACCCGGGCACGAGGATCAAGGATACATTAGGCCTCCAGCGAGTAATCCAATTTGCTTCATGCTCATAAGAGCAAATTCCCATAAAACAGTTTAGAGAATTTGTAAAGTTTGTAACATAATCCTCTAATTTGTGGTGTGTATATATATATATATATATATATATATATATATATATATAAACACATGATGATGAAGCTTAAAAAGCTGACAGGAATCACACAAACAAATGGCTTCTGTGCACCTGCACAACTGTAGTTTTCACTCTTGTCCTATTTTAAACACATGTCTGCATTTGAAGTTGTGTTATTGCTGCAAACTAGCAGCACATGACTGAAACAAACCGACAAATAATAAAGGAAACCTCAATTTCATGTATCAGATCACTGGGCCAGATGGTCCCATCCATCCAGAGGAGGCGGAGAACTGAATAAATCATTGATATATATCACCTGTGTCTGTGACCAAAACACCAAACAAAGCTTTGGCTCCACTGAAAGGATGGAAAAGGTGTCCCCCCCCCCAAAAAAAAAAGACAGTTTATCATTTGCACCTTGCAACCCATCAGATTTGTCTTGTGACTAAATGAAGAGATCCTGGGTGGAAACCACACATAATATGACAGGAAAAGATTAATTAGATGGGCATATCAGTCACTGAGCAGCACGGTGGTGCAGTGGTTAGCACTCTTGTCTCACGGCAGTAAAATCCTGGGTTTGACTGTAGTCTGGAGGCCTTTCTGTGTGGAGTTCGCATGTTCTCCCCATGTTTGCGTGGGTTCACACCAGGCACTCCGGCTTCCTCCCACAAAGACTTCCAAAGACTTGCAGTTAGTGAGTTTAGGTTAACTGGTCATTCTAAATTGCCCACAGGTGTGTGAGTGTGAGTCTGTGTTAGCTCTGCAACAACTTGGCGATCTCTCGTTCATCTGAGTGATTAAAGATTCATGGTGCAGTGGGTAGGTGCTCGCCTTGCAGGCAGAGGGTTGCTGGTTCAAGCCCCTGTGCTGGTGCTGTGTCCTTGGACAAGACACTTAAACCACATTGCCTCTTTAAATGGTAGCGCTGGTCACTGGCTGCATGACTGCAGATGCTGTGCCTTGTGTGCACAATGACAATGAGTTGAATCTAATCTAAAGGAGTTTTTTATGGTGGGTAAATATTTTACCTCAGTCAAGGAAGAAATGTTATAACCAGGAAGTACTTTCTAAAGTTTCTGATTACTTGTGGTCTGATTTAGGAAAGTGGAGGTCTACATAAAGACAAAAAAGGTCTTAAAGGAAAATAATAAATGAAATCATCATCAGTATTTGAATCTGACAGGAGGGTAAGAGGCACAAACTCACCATGGGTCTGCGGTTTTCCACCAGGTGGATGCCAACAATACCCAGAAATGCCCCAAAACTCAACTGTTGGCACAAAAAGGGGAAATTATGAGAATTATACATTGAGGCTTGACTAAGGAGCAGAAATGTCACAATCATTGTGAGGGTTTCGTGAATAAGAGCACCGGTCAGTGTCTATGGATTGTGTGAAGGTGAGTGTCACTCACTATGATGCCTGGATACTGTCCAACGACAGACACATTGTCGGTGCGAGTGGCCGAGATCAGCCCTATGGCCAGCGCCAGCAGACCCAGAGCCAGCAGAGAGACGGTCACCCACAGAGCAGTTCTCCTCCGACGCAGGTGCTCATCTGCAGGAGAGGAAGAAACGGGGTGGACCATAACATCCTGTTAATGTCAAAGCATCATTATTTTATTGTAGGGTCTTTACCTTACAATATAAAGCGCCTTGAGGCAACTGTTTGTTGTGATGTGGCGCTATATAAATAAAATTGAATTGAATTGAATTGCATATTTGTATTTTTATTGTAGGTTTGCCATCAACAGCATATATCATTTTTGAGGTGTTTTTGTTTTGAAGTGCATGCAAGTAAGTAATGGTTAGGTTTTTTTTTGTTTTATTTTTTATTTGTTTTACATAAAAACAACAAATTAACAGTGGAACAGTGGAGTAAAAATATTTGATGACAATGAGAAAAACAGGATAAAAAAAAAGCATCAAAGTGCGTATGTAAACGTACTTTGACCTGTATTTTTTCTGAACTTGTTCAAGAAATGAAACCTGTATTTCAGAATTAATGGCTTTTTGCTCTGGAAGACCTTTTTCCTCAGATATGTAACTACATATAAAAACTTCCTGAACAAAACAAAAGAAAACAAAAAACAAAGAAACACGCAGTTAATATTATGAGACATGCTGACGGTGAAAGCTGATATAAGTGTACCTGCCGAGTCCAGCAGTTCCGCTGGTCTTGGCCGAATTATCTGCGGGGTTTCAGGCTGCTGCATTTTCACTCCCAGAGGATGGATCTACTCTGAAATAAAGACACAGACCGGGAGGATGAAGGCGACGCAAATTTGTAGAGTTTTCAGTCCCTTTATAACAGAGTCTTCACGGGGCTGCAGATTCACACAGGTTTCTTGTTATAATCCACACAGTGTACAGACGACCACAGCTGACTCCCTCTGAGCTCAGGAGGGTTCAATTTTACTTGAAGCCTAAGAAGGAAAGCGAGAGAGAGAGAGAGACCAATCAGCTTCCTGTATTCACCTCAGCGATCAATTATTAAATTATTGATCTTACATATGTTGACATATAACTCCGATTTGCTTTACGTTGACAGTAATTACACGATCTGACAAAACGTTATGCATAATATAATAAAACTGTGGGTATGATGGGTTTGTTTAATATTCATGTGTGCAGGCTGATGGGTCACACCTGGGATGGATGCTGCGCACTTGATGTAGGAGTAAAGTAAATATGTAACTATAGCGCCCTCTATCGGCTAAGAAGGAAAAAAGAAAAAATAGACCCAAATAGATAGATCTCTCACCAGGCGAGGACGCCCCCCGGGATGCTTTGGAAGTTGTTGCCCATCCTGTTTACCGTCGTGGGTTCAATATAAATCAGCTCATATGGAGGAGATTATTAGGGAGTTTTTATCTAGATATGCCAAAACAGGTTCGCTAAAATAAGCAGTTTTTAAATATTTCAAAGACTGTATCAAATCTCTAATACAATAAACTGTGGACTCCAGCTTTTCTTGTGAGGATACATTGTGTAGGTACATTTTTTTTACATCTCAGTTTTCTCCATTTGGTGCTTTGGTTTTAGTTTGTAAAACATTAATTTATTAAAAGTACTAATAAAAATGTGATTTTAAAAAGAGCTGTTATGTGTGTGTGTGTATATACAGTAAATAGACACATAATGACCAAATGAGTGAAAAAAGCAATCTGATAAATCATTAAAAAAAAACGCATGGAAAGGGACACACACTGGACCTTGTGTTGTCATTTGGTTTACATTTATGTCTCACTGAGATTTGTGACATACTCTGCCCTCACTCTCAAGTTCAACCACCCCGGCCCACTGAGTACGCATGATAAATTATTTAACAGCATCTTTATTTTCATCAGTTTTTAATGTCTCCGTGTTTGACAGTCGGAATTACAACTGTAGTCTCAGTCCTGATGAATTTATTGTTCTTTTTCATTCAACTTGTACTAACCTACTAGAGCCGATGACTTCTTTTAGATTAAACAATCTAAGCCAGGGAAAGAGCCGTGATTGAACGATACTTGCCGATGCACAGTTTTAACAAACCTTGTGTCAAATAATAGCCACAAACTGCACTTTCTTTTTAGTACTCTTAACTCTCTTATAAATCCATGTGATGTTTGTATGGTGCCCTTATCTGCACTTTGTGAAAAATATCTCACAATTTTTAAGAAGATTTCTGCTATCAGGTCTTCTCCCACTAGTGCCTTAACTCATGCTGTTTCTCCTGTGTGCCCAGCTCTCTTTGAGAACTTTGAACAGGTGTCTCTCTCCTTTTTAACTGAAATAGTTCAGCATATACGACTCTCTTATTGCCCACTAAACAGCATACCACCCCGTCTCCTCAAGGATTTTAATACTCTTGGGACATGTATTGTTGATCTAATCAATTCTTCTTTGATGTCTGGCTGTGTCCCAGCTGCTTTTAAACATGCTGTCATACAGCCCCTCATCAAAAAGAGCAATTTGGACCCTTCTGTTCGTTTTAATTTCAGGCCCATTTCTAAGCTCCCTTTTCTGCCAATGGTTTGAGAGAAGGTTGATTACACCCAACTACAGTTATACCTAGATTTAAATGGCATAGCTGAAAAGTTTCAGTCTGGTTTTAAATCACCACATAACACAGAAACAGCCCTTCTAAGAGTCTTTCATGACCTGCTTTTAACTCTTGAGGATGGTAATTCAGCTGTCCTTGTGCTCTTGGATCTGACTGTGGCTTCTGACACTGCAGATCATAGCATTCTTCTGTCACGGCTTGAATTATGTGTGGGTATTAAAGGTAAATGGTTCCTGTAATATTTGTCAGATAGAGTTTTTCTGTCCATTTAGGACAATATTCATCATCTGTGTCCCCACTCAGTTTTGGGGTACCTCAGGGTTCTCTACTGGGTCCCATTCTTTTCTCTTTATAAATGCTTCCCTTGGGTTCCATTTTTAAAAAGCGTAACATCTCCTTTCATTTCTTTGCAGATGACCTACAGATATATTTACCCTTACAATCTAACAGCCACACTTCTATCCAGGCATGAGTGAACTGTCTTACAGACGTTCAGTCATGGTTGGAGATAAACTTCCTTAAATGTGCAATAGAAATAAACTTTGACTTGACTTGACAAACAGCATAGCACAAACACCTCATGCCAACTATGAAGTACTGTGGTCAAGGGGTGATGATTTGGGCTTGTTTTACAGCCGCAGGACCTGGGCACCTTGCAGTCATCAAATCACCTTGGTAAGGATTAAATAAGTGTTTATCATTACCTGATATATTTTTCTCTTTATTTATTAGTGGAGGGAATATATCAGCGCACAAGAAACCTGATTTTAATATCAAAATATTTATTTAAATTCATAAATTTCTCTACAGCAGTGAATAATATGTGTAAACATTTGTTACATTTTAATTAAGTTACATTTCAGAGAGTTTGAACACTGGCAAAGAAAGCTGTGCGCTCACTTGGCAGACAAATAAAAGCAAAATAATAAAATTAATTCTTTTTTTCTTTTTTTTGTTTTGCACTAAGTAATCAATCATTCCTGTAAAATTCAAAGAAGAGTCAAAATGTTAGAAACCGTTAGATAACCAGACAAACATATGCACTAAAGATAAACAGCACCTGTACAAAATCACTCAACAGTAAAAGCTTTTAATAGATGTTTAAGAAATAAAATCAAAAAAATCAACTGTGAAGCTTTGAGCATTACAACAACAAATGTACATAATACTGATTATAATATAACATCTGATTATTGTTTAGAGTTGCACTGTCAGTACATCTTTATTGTGAAAAAATAACTTTATCATCAAATCCACCACTAACCTGTACTGACCACCTGTACAAAAAGTGCTTGAGAAATAAAGTTCATGTCATTTTAAAGTCTTATGACACGGTGCAGGTGGAGGACTTGGGCGGCTGCTCCAGGATGGATTCACGGCGCAGGTCGTTGGGCAAAGTGCCACCCGGGCCCCAGAGTGTGAGCTCGCTGTAGATCCCGGTCTCAATCATCTCCTCCTGCCAGGGGATGGGGATGTTCCCTGAGGCAAACTCATCAAAAAACTCCTTGTCCTTGTCTTCCAGCTGCACGCCTTTAACTGTGGAGAAGGCCCCAACATCATCGAGGTCCTTGGCATAAACTGTCTTGGAGTCCGGGACAAAAGGAGGCGTAAGGATCCCTGTGAAGACACAACGAGGAAACATGTACATGTGAAGATCAGTGTTCTTATTCCTTTCTACTTTTTTACTTGAGTTTTTTTTTTCTATAACATGACACATCATCTTTATCAAAATTACAAAACTCTTGTCTGAGATGACAATAAAACTTTGGCTGAATGAAGTTTGAAAGAGTGTTTCTACAGCTGGATTTTATTAGCACAAAAGAGCAAACACAAAATGATCACATCAAGAATTAAATAAATGTTATTTCAATCATTAAATGAGTGTGCAGAAAGCAAATAAAGCTCTTCAAACTGTACACTCAAACATGTTTTAATGCACTGTGACAAAAATGCACAAAATGACTCGGAAACTGCATGGTTACTAGTTTGTTTCTGACTGACCTGCGTTCAGTTTCCGCCAGTTAGTCTCACTAAAGAAAGGGTGCGCTCTCAGCTCATCGCATGACCCATTCTTGAAACCAAACCTCTTGTCGACCTCTTTGCACAGCAGGCCTTCGCAGATGGACCGGGCGTTCTCACTAAATTTCTCAGGATAAGTTACGAGATCATTCAAAATCCGCTTCTTCACCACCTTGTTCTCCACCTTGAACATTAAAAAAAAAATGAGGTTAATAAAAACCTCCTTGCCATGTGTCCGGATCTTACCTGGATGCTTCTCTGCAGTATAAACCTGTCAGGTACTCAGTACATTTGACTCATTATCAAATAAGACAAAGTAGGCACCAAATTGTTGAAATTCCACATCAAGCGACAATGGGAAGATATCTAAATGTTCACAGTGAGTTAGGTAAGCCCTGCTCCAACTTTTGTGACATGTTGCTGGCATCAAAATAACAATCAATAAAATGTATGTTTCTCAAAAAATAAAATCAAATTTATTAGTTTTAACATTTACTATGTTGTCTCTTTACTAGAATATATAACATTTAAATGTAAGTTCTATTTGTATTTAAAATGTAAACATTTTAAATCACATCTAATATGTTGACATTTAGCAATATACTAGCATGTAAATGCAGTATAATATAAAACTCTACTCTGTTTCACAGTAGAGTCAGCCACAAGTTCAGTGACTTGACTTTAGTGTAGTATTTAATTTAGAAGATTATAACATTTTGACTGAGAAGCTGGAGCACTGGGTTGGTATACCTGGGACAGCTCTGCAGTAGTTGAGATCATACCTGACCAATTGAAAATTGTTGTCACCGGTAACCACAGCGCTCCTTACTCTGCACTAAATTGTGGAGTCCCTCAGGGATCTGTACTGGGACCTATCCTTTTTTCATTATATATGGTACCTCTTTGGCCACATTACACAGGGAAATAATATTCTGTTTCACTGCTATGTTGATGACACACAGCTCTATCTCCCAGTAAATTCCAGTGATTCAACAAACCTCTCCAACCTTTAAGGTTGGAACCTCTCTATTTTTTGGATCTGTCTAACTGACAAGAAATGGATGCGTGCAAAATGTTTTAAATTAAACTCAGCTAAAACAGATATTCTCATCAGTGGTTCAGAAAAGCTGCATCCCAGCTTCAAGTCCTCCCTTGATCCTTTTTGTGTTCATGTGAAATCAGCTGTCAGCTCGTCTAATCAGTGTCTTCTCTTAAATCACTGCTAAAGACTCATTTAAGTTGCAAGAATTTTTTGTAAATTTGATATTTAGACATTCTTAACTCAATCCTATTCTTTTAACTTCTAGATCTTTATGTTAATTTTAATCTTAATGAAATCATATTGCATTTTATTCTTATTCTTATTTTGACATTGTACTTGAGTCTTGCAGTGCCTGTTTTAATTGATTTACAAATTGTTTTATAATTTCCTCCTAGTTTATTATTTTTTAATTCTGTGTTTCTGGGACACACTTTGTAACACTGGATTTGTGCTTTCCAAATAAAATTTATTATCATATGATTGTTATAAAGTCTGTATTGTTGCACAGATTTAAAAAAAAAATGGATTTGGCACAAGTCCACAAGGACAAATATAAAAAATGCAGCTAGAAGATCAAACAGTAAATTCAAAAATTTCTTAAAATGGGAGTTGAGAAAAGGAAAAAAGAAACAAGGTCACACATTTAATCACAGTACATCTACCTTCTCTCCTCGGGTCCTGAAGGGTCCCTTAGCAGCCAGAAACTCATACAGAGTGACTCCCAAAGTGAAATAATCCACGGAGTAGTCATATTCCTCACCTTTCAGCAGCTCTGGAGCCATGAAACCTGCAGGTGACACCAAAGAGGTTATAACCCTTCAGATAGAGGTTGGATGAAAAGGACCAGGATTGCTAAATATCTTTCACTACCAGTGGATGAGTAGCTCACACTACTACATCTACAGTTCTATATTTCCTGAGTGTTTCTGCTTTATATCTATAGTACAGTTCACTGGGGACATTTTTTGGCTTGTCCTTACTTTAATAGATGAATTCACAACATTGAGCTAACAAACTTATATACTGTGTGGAACCACAGCCCAATTAGCCCCAAAATATTTCCTATGATTCCTTATTCCCAAAATAATTCTAACATTCTGCATTTTGTTTTCATTCATTTGTTGATCAAAGGTCATATACAAATAAACTTGCATTGCCTTTCTTGAAAAGAAGTACACTTAACTACAAACAAGTGTAAAACAAATGATCTCTAAGTAGTTGTTTTACATGATCAAGTTAACTGGATAATGCATGAGTTTTCGAGCAACAAGCCTAACATATTTGGATATGATTGGTTCTGGATGTTGTTGATTTTTGCTGTATTAAGAAGATTGTGGATGGTTTCTTTTAAGATCATTTGGTAAACAGTGGTATGTAGTATTTTGTATATTAGTATATGATAAAGTAAATGTCACATGTTAAGAACAGAGTGGGGAAGCTAAACACTGTGAGTTTAATTTTTCCATTTTTTTTTGGTGTACCTGGAGTCCCAGCGTAGCCCTTGATTTTAAACTGATCATCAGCCAGCTCCACAGCCAGACCAAGGTCAGAGATACGGACGTTACCTGTGAGAGCAAACAGCAGGCTAATATCAACGTCACAGATACGATAAGTGACTTGGACACTGCGTCTTAGACTCATTAACCTGCAGGAGTGTGATAACCCAAAGATTTCCCTGTGTTAGCTGTAAAACACGTTGTGTGTAATGAATGCTTTAAGTGTAAGTGTGTGTGTGTGTGTGTGTGTGTGTGTGTGTGTGTGTCAGAAGGCCAAGATTGGCCCATTTTAAGTCAAGGTGAAGAGCTGTAATTTTACTGCAGTACAATGCAGTACAACAAGCACCAAAGAGCAGCTCCAACAAGGTTTTTGACATTATTTTGAGAAACACAGCAATCAAGCATAACATTATGACCACTGACAGGTGGAGTGGGTAACACTGATTCTCTCTTCATCATGGCACCTGTTACTGGGTGGGATACCTGGGAGCAGGTGAACATTTTGCCCTCAAAGTTGATGTGTTGGAAGCAGGAAAAATGGGCAAGTGTAAGGATTTGAGCGAGTTTGACAAATTTGACCTAACCATGATGGCTAGATGACTGGGTCAAAGCTGCAGCCCTTGTGAGACGTTCCTGGTCTGCAGTTATTCTGACATGTATCACCTACTTCAGCATTGCTGCAAGAATGTACACCCTTTCATGGAAACAGTATTCCCTGATGGCTGTTGCCTCTTTCAGCAGGATAATGCACCCTGCCATGAAGCAAAAATGGTTCAGGAACGGTTTGAGGATCATAACGAGTTTGACGTTTTGACTTGACCTCCAAATTCCCCTGATGTCAATCCAATAGAGCATCTGTGGGAGGTGCTGGACAAACAAGTCAAATGCATGAAGGCCCCAACTCACACCTTACAGGATTTAAACCTTTGTTAACTGTGGTTTGAATTTCTTCTACCATCACCTTTCCTGTTGTGGAATTCTCTCATAGATTTCAAATCAGGATTTTAGGACTTTGAGTCCCCTGTGTGTGTGTCTCTGTCTATAACTGGCTTAGACTATAAGTCATGTATGGTGAAAATAGGTTTCACATGAGTATTTACCATTTTATAAATTGATTAAAAGGCGACATGCACAAACCTGCAGTTGACCTGCTGCATAACTGACTGTTGACCTCATATTACCATTTCTTTAATGTTTAGATGTGGACATCAGTCATGTGTCTTTAAAACTCAACTCCAAGCACTGCAGACTAGATAGTTATCTTGTAGTCATCCTGTTCACAAGTGTCTGACCTTGATTATCCAGCAGCACGTTCTCTGGTTTGAGGTCTCTGTAGATGATCCTCTTCTGGTGGAGGTGCTCCAGGCCCTGGATGATCTGAGCAGCATAGTAGCAGGCCCGCGGCTCTTCAAACCCTGGATTGTTCTCATCCACATTATAGATGTGGTACCTATTGTCATTAGAGAAACTTTGTAGGGTCATCCAAAGCATAATCTCTATATCAAAAATAATAATTCTTAGTATTTAGGTTGCAAGTGTCTAAATTACCCCTATGAGTCTGAAAAGGTGTAGGATGAAAGGACAAATAGAAAAGAAAATAGTGATGGCAGGAGATCTAACCTCAGGTCTCCGCCGTTCATGATGGTCATGACCAGACACAGCTCCGTTTTTGTCTGGAAGGCGTACGCCAAAGAGACGATGAACCTACTATGAACTCGTGCCAGAATCCTTTTCTCCACCATCGCACCCTGCAGGGAGGAGAGGACAGCAGGCATGAGAAACACTGTCATTAACATCTCTGTCTCTGCACGTCTAATCTGTAGCAGAACACACATTTCCAGTTGCACCAGATTTTCAACTTTAGCTGCTTTATAAAGTTCTCATCTGCCTTCAACAAACATCATAAGTGCTGTGTTATTATTTCTGTTTTGACGAATGAGAGGAAAACAGGACAGTCCACTACCGGTCCACTCCATTTATAAACATGACGGGATTGGCACTGTATCCTACAAGGAGATCAAAATGTATTAATGCTGAGAGGTCTAATCATATAAGCCTAAGGTGCTCGTCTGTACAGCCCCATCTAGATACTGACTGTTTAGACAGGGATTGGACAGCGACTGCAAAACTGCATGGAAACTGGATCACAAAGGCTCCTGTATTTAAACTACTGGAAAAACTGTAGTGTATAATATTGCTGGGTCTTCTGCAGCTATAATGGAACTAACTGAAACCTTGTGTTACAGCTGCCAGAATTGTCCCGCAGTATCTCACGAGACACTACTAGTTATGATGTGACTCTTTACCTCATAGCCTTTTCTCTTCTTCAGCCTCTTTTTGTTGAGCTTTTTGCAGGCGTATAGTTTCCCCGTCCCCTTCATCTGACAGGCAAACACTTCCCCAAAACCTCCTTTCCCCAGTACGCGAAAATCCAAGAACCAATCATCTCCCATGGGCTGCATCTCCAGCCACTTCCACTGCAGAAACCTCTTCAGGTACATACTTTCCAAGAAGAAAGTGTAGGGCACTTCCTTGAGGAAGTCCATCACATTGTCCATGGTCTCATTGAAAAGATCCTCAGAAGCCTGTTGGTGTTTTTCTTTGACCTTTGTGATGCCATTTTCTGGCAGAAAGGGGCAGTAATACTTGGCATCAGGCTCCATATGACGCGATATAATCTTGCTTGCTTTGTTGACTCTATCTTCATCCTCAGCATTGTTGTACTCCTCGATGTCTTTCCACAGACGGCAGGGGCCTTTATATTCATTGTTGGACTCCAGGAACTCCTGGAAAAGACGTTTGCCGATGGGCTGCTCCACACAGACCGTCTGGAAGCCCAGGTCTAAAGTCTCCCGCAGACCCTCGCACACTGTGATGTGAGGCAGCTTCAAGCGGGAGTGGTACTTCTTGTCTCGGTTGACTGCGGGGTTGGCAGTGCCATCGAAGCTTCCACGGGCCGAGATGTAGGCAGAGTTTGCCACAACTGTCGTCAAGCCTCCGATATCCATGGTGACACGGTGGATAAAAGAAGAGGAGGGAAGGATAACGAGATGCAGCAAAAGCTACAGAAAAAAAAAGATGTCACAAGGATACAGAAGTGGAGGTGAAGGTTTGGAAATGAGAAACAAGATATGGAAATTGCAAAATGCAGAAGAAAGTTTCAGAGATGTAAGTGATGTGAAGTGATTCAGAAGCAGCGTGTCGCACATGTGAGTATCTGCTCACTGCACAGCTACAGAGTGACTTCCCTCAGCGACACTGGCAGTCTCTTCTCTTCCTCTCACACATGCACACACACATGTAGATCTACCTGACTCATCACCTTTCCTCAAATACACTTAGCCACACTGAATCTCTGTAATGCTTTATCCCATGCCAGACCATGTGCACTGTGGAAACAAGGTGTGATAACAGACTCAGGGAACATGATGCAGAGTAGAAGTAGAATATGAAAGACAAAAAGAGAGGCAAATGAGGGGAAAAGATCCATGTATAGTTACATATTTATATAAATGTATTTATTTATATAAAAAATGAATTAAAAATGTTAAGAAGGTGGATAGTTTCTGATATTACTCATTATGCTGACCTAAATTTACTGCTTTGTATTGAAGTTTGTGTTCCAGTGGCAAGTGGGTCACATATTGGCATAAACTCTTTATATAATATGACTGGTTAGTATTAACAATTTATTGCCAACAGCCTGTGTTGTTTATGTTTTCAATCGTTTTTTCAAGGAAATACATCACTTTCTCTTGTATTTTGATGAGAGTGAAGATAGGCTTCTAGCCAGGAAAATTTCACAAGCTGGCGCTATTAGACAACCTTGGGGGAGGGGGGCCCTGTGGGATTTTCTGGTTTTTCAGTGGGTCGCAGCACTCTTGACTTTGGGAACCACTGCCTTAACCCAGCAGCAGGACTGGTGTCTGCTCCTTTGTCCAAGGAGGAACAGGATGAGCACTGCCAAAGCCCTACAAAATGACCTCCAGCAGGCCACTGGTGTGAATGTCTCTGACCAAACACTCAGAAACGGACTTCATGAGGTGGCCTGAGGGCCCGACGTCCTCTAGCGGGCCCTGTGTTCACTACTTGGCACCATGGCTCAATCGGCATTTGCCATAGAATACCAGAATTGGCACCACTGGTGCCCTGTGCTTTTCACATTTGAGAGCAGGTTCACCCCGAGGACATGTGCCAGACATGAACGGGTTTGAAGAAGCTGTGGAGAACGTTATGCTGCCTGTAACATCGTGTAGCATGACTGGTTTGGTGTTGGGTCAGTGATGGTCTGGCGAGGCATATCCATGGAGGGATACACAGACCTCTGCAGGCAACGGAACCCTGACTGCCATTAGGTACCAGAATGAAATCCTTGAACCCACTGTGAGACCCTATGATGGTGCAGTGGGTCCTGGGTTCCTCCAGGCACACGACAATGCCTGGCCTCATGTAGTGAGAGTATGCAGGCAGTTCCTGCAGGATGAAACAATTGATATCACTGACTGGCCCCCCACACTCACCAGACCTAAATCCCATAGAACACCTCTGGGACATTATGTTTCAGTTCATCTGATGGTGCCAAGTTGCATCTCAGACTGTCCAGGAGCTCAGTGATGCCCTGGCCCAGATCTAGGAGGAGATTCGCTTTCAGTTTCAATTTTTCAATTTATTTTGATCATGTAAATAATATATAGAAAGTTATTTCAGACAAAGCAAGTGATTAACCATTTGAAGCCTTGACACTGGGAACCTCTGATAAGAAATTCTCAAAATGTCTAATCAGCTTAAATGATTAATGTTGGTCTAATTTGTGAGAGGATCTACTCTCTGTGAAGTTTGCGCTTTTGTATATTAGAACTAGAAGAATATTGCAAAGGCCATATGTAGTCCTCCAACTGGATGGTTATTAGTAACTAACCTGCCACATTTCAAGGTGATTCTGGAGTTTCTCTAGCGATGTAAGGTCATCATGAAGGAAGTTTACCTGCTCCTGCACTGGCCTACCTTATCTTGGTCTCATAAATATAGAATGGGAGATAACACACATCAGACTGCGGACGGACTGTAAGGGCAGAAGAGAATGAGACTGGGTGCAAGACATTAACACAAAGCTGAAAGGGCCTCAACAAATTTGGAGAGTGACAAGAGAGGGAAGAAATAAATATTACTCATTGTGTCTTTACTGAGCTGAGTGAAGGAAAGAGAACGGTTTGCTGTGAAGCTTCAACATGGCCACTCTGAAGGAAAAGAGGACTTGTGGGCAGCGATGTGAAGACTTCGGCCACTTTGTCTGGAACTCAGAAAATGGGACGTTTATGGGAAGAACACCAAAGAAATGGGGTAAAAAGGAAATAACTTTATTAACCTCTCCTGCATTAAATAAACCATAAATAACCATTTTTGCAACATTTTATTGGAAGTATTTGTCATATTATTCAAACATTTTAATTGCATTCAATCAAGTCTACTGGTTAAAAATTGCTATAATAACCTTAGAGGTGGTATGGTTTCATTTTGAATTGTTCATGACTGATGCCTTCGGACACTTTAAATTGGTGGGTTAAATAAAAAAATAAGACACCAAGTCTTTCCCATTTTGACTTGAAATAGGAAATAAACAGAGGCGTCACTAATCACATTAATTAAGGCTCAAATACAATAAGGACCATGATTTTCATTAGTAACACCTGCTGACATACCTTTTTCTATGTCTTGCTACTTAAATAGAGACTCGTCAGACCGGGGATCTTCTATAGTCCAATTTTGCCTGTGTAAATTGTAGCCTCAGTTTCCTGTTCTGACAGGAGTGGCAACCGGTGTGGTTTTCTACTTCAAGGTTTGATGTGTTGTGCTTTCAGAGATGCTCTTCTGCATATCTTGGTTGTAAAAAGTGGTTATTTAAGTTACTATTGCCTTTCTATCAGCTGGAAGCAGTCTGGCCATTCTCCTCTGACCTCTGGGATCAACAAGGCATTTTCACCCAAAGAACTGCTGCTCACTGGATATTTCCTCTTTTTCAGACCAGTCTCTCTAAACCCTAGAGATGTCTGTCTGTGAAAATCCCAGTAGATCAGCAGTTTCTGAAATACTCAGACCAGTCCATCTGGCACCAACAACCATGTCACGTTCAAAGTAACTTAAATCACCTTTCGTCCCCATTATGATGCTTGATTTGAACTTGGGTGGTAGGAATCATGTCTACATGCAATGAGTTGCTGCTGTGTGATTGGCTGATTTAGATAGTTGCATTAATAAGCTGTTGAACAGGTGTACATAATGAAGTGGCCAGTGAGTTCATATTATTACTGAACTTTAAAGAAACAAAAATTGTGTTCTGTCAGTGACGAGGGTCACGTGAGATATAAAAGGCCTCAGTCTCAGTCACATGTCGCATACTCTCACAACAGAGCGAGATAAGTGGTGATAAGTTTTGTGCTCCCCCCTCTGTCTGACCTTACAGTCAGATTAAATTCAGTTTGCAACAGCTGAGGTCACCTTGACCTCTGTGTTTTCACATTAGCTAGAACTGCCTTGTTAGCGTGTACTGCAAATATTCCTTTTTCCCCCTCTTCTTTCCAAGCTTGGGAGTGGAAAACATTGACAGCTATGAAGAGAGAAATATTACAAAAATAAGAGGCGCTTTAAGATAAAATGTAGTGATGTGCCATTAAAGATGTAACCATAAAGGTGTGTTAATAAAATCCTTCCTTTACAGTGTACATTAGTCTGTACTATGTGGCCTTCTACGTTATCATGACGGGTGTCTTTTCTTTGGCAATCTGGGTCCTCATGTACACCTTGAGTCCCTACAGTCCTGACTACCAAGACCGACTACAATCACCAGGTAAGACAACAACTAGATTTTAAAAAAAGAATAACAAAATAATCACAAATGACACCTCAGCGCTTTATAAACAGCTTTCTGTTTTCTCACTCAGGGGTTATGGTGTGGCCGAACACATATGGAGAGGAAGACGTTGAAATCTGCTATAACACATCAGACAAGGCAAGCTGGATGAAGATGTCCAACATCCTTCATGAGTTCCTGGAGCGTTAGTGTTTCTATACATTATTTACTGGGCATTATCTAATATTTAACACGCTCATATGGCAAACAAAAAGCTGTCTGGCTCTGTTTTCACCGCTGCCTTTTAGCCTACAATGACACCAAGCAGCTCGAGTGTAACAGCTATAACTGCACCAAAGGGAAGTACTTCATCCAGAACACCTTCTCTGCCCCTCACCACACCAAGTGGGCATGCCCCTTTAAGCAGAGCATGCTTGGAGCGTGCTCCGGAATTGAGGATCCGACGTTTGGCTACAACTGCACCATGCCTTGTGTCGTCATCAAGATGAACAGGGTATGTTTGGTTGAAATGTATCTGTACTGGGATTTCTGAGCTGCAAATCGAATCACATTTAAATAACCACAACTAAGCAAAAATGTTGTGTTTTGTCTGCAGATTATTAACTTTTTGCCTTCTAATCACACTGACCTGCCCCCATATGTCAACTGCACTATACTGGTGAGCTGCACATTTAAAATGTTATACATATTATTCAGGGACGCTGCATTTAGACAGTATTATAATTGAATAAAGACGGAGGTGTAGGGTGACAATGTACTCTAGAACACTGAAAACACCGGATTCTGCACATTTCCCACCTTGCACAACTCATTTCATTTCATAGAGTTTGAAGTTTGAAGATGTTCTAACAACAGACTTCACAAAATAAGTCAAGTGGCTCTTTCAATTAAATAAAACTCTGTTTATAGGATGGAGAGGACAGTGTGGCCAAAATAGAGTATTTCCCAGATCGTGGAATTATGGACCTCTCCTACTTCCCATACTATGGAAATCTAGCACAGGTAAGCATAAAATAAAATAAAATAAAATAAAATAAAATAAAATTTAAAAATCTGTATTTTAAAATACATAGAAACCTGTTTCCTGGCATTTGAGTCTCAGACTGAAAGAGTGTTGTCGGCTGCTACCTT
Source organism: Pterophyllum scalare (assembly GCA_024447675.2). NCBI lineage: Eukaryota > Metazoa > Chordata > Actinopteri > Cichliformes > Cichlidae > Pterophyllum > Pterophyllum scalare. Next base: position 60,939 of record JAMQGT020001412.1, on the reverse strand, counting down.
GTTTTCCGAGATCACCAATAAGGATGAATCTGTACATTTGATTTGGCAGATTTTATGTCAGCTGCCCTTCCTGATGCAACCCTCCCAATTTTCTGGGACTCCCTGAGGCTGGGTTTGTGTCTCTCCCGGTCATGTTAGACGAATGTGTTAACTACTGCATCATGGAGTTACTATTGAGGCTATTGGTTGATATTTTTAAGTTTGTGAAAAATGTAAATTGTAAATATGTAAACAAATTGTAAATTCTTTCTCAGATTTAGAAAAAAAAAGTATGCTACTCGTGTGTCTGTATATATATCTTTTTAACACAAAGACATAAAAAGGGTGAAACACCAGCCCGGCTCTATACAGGAAAAAATGAAACTGTTCAGTATTGCTAAAATTAGAAACATCCTGTCCCAGAATAGCATTTGTTACTTCTAACACTTCCTTGGGTTGGGATGTCCAAATGGCTCAGGACTGCTTGTGCATTGGGGATTGTTGGATCATTGGAGCTTTTATCTATATTGTTGTAGGTTCTTTAACCATTATATTTTGCACATTGAGATAATTGTTCTTATGATTTAGCACCCCATAAATAAAATCTAACTGCCATCATGACCCGGCACATTTTTTATGTTCTTATGCTGCACTTGCCTAAAGAACCATCGCTCTGGAGTTTATCATGATATCCTAGGAAAATGGAACTAAAAATAAATCAAGCACACATCAGTAACCAACATTCTGCCTCTTTCTTTCTATTTTCCAGCCTACTTATGTCAACCCACTGGTGGCCGTTCGGTTCAGCCTGGTTGGAGAGAAGCAAGCCAAGATCCAGTGCAGAGTGGTCTCTGACAAGATCAGCTACGAAAACATCCATGACCCCTATGAAGGGAAAGTCATCTTCTACCTCAAAGCAGTGAAATGAAACAACTCAGATGTTCACACAGTGTAACTACTCACCTGCCAGTATCAGATGTCTGTGTATCAACAGGGGCGATTATCAAATATCCTTTAAACCACTTGTATTCAACTCAAACCAACAGTTCAGTTTTCCTTGTATTTCTCTGCACAGGTCTATAAACTTGAGTTTCCAAGTAATTAATTAAGTTCTTTGTTAAGAAATAAACTGTAAGGGGGAAAATGAATCAATTATGACTTCAGGAAAAGAAGTGCATCAAAATGTGTCCTTCGAAACACTGGATAATGTATTTCAGCAACATAATGAAGTGTCTGAATAATAATGAATAAAACTAATGTGTGATTTTGACACTCAGAATGAGCAAAATCAGTGCCATCACTCCTGAATAATAAAAATCTGACAATCAGCTGTAAAGTGTAACTGGCTGCCGTCTCCTCAGGATAATAGGATGATGACACTGAGGAGGTCTCTCAGAGATGTGCTGACTGCAGTCTTTATAAGTTATCAGCTTACACAGTACAAGCATGTTCACATGCGCACATATACACAGACACACAGACACGTGTAGGAGTGTCTCATCCACGTATAGTAGAACCTCTATACTGAAGAACATTTTAACACGATGGCATCACACACTTGTAGCATATTTGCTGGCTGTACATCCATGACGTGGATCTCCCGTTCCGCCACATCCCAAAGGTGTTCTGCTGGGCTGAGATCTGGTGAATGTGGAGGCCATTTGAGTACAGTGAACTCAGTGTCATGTTCAGGAAACCAGTTTGAGATGAATTGAGCTTTAGTTAACTATGACAGCAGTTTCCAAGACCCATCAGAAGACGGGTGCATTGTGGTCATAAAGGGACCACAAGGAGTATTGTTGATCAGCTGTGGAGGTAGACTGTGGATTTTAAACAAATTGGTACTAAGGGTCACAAGAACAAGAACATCCCCCCCCCCACACACACACACAGACACACACACACCAGTCTGATTTGCTGAAAGAAGACAGGATGGATCCATATTCATGTTGCTTAGATCAAACTCTGACCCAACCATCTGAAGGTTGTAGAAGAAATCCAGACTCATCGGACCAGGGATCTTCTATTGTCCAATTTCGCCTGTACAAACTGTAGCCTCAGGTTCCTGTTCTTGGCTAACAGCAGTGGGACCTGGTGCAGTCTTCTGCTGCTGTAACCCATCAGCTTCAAATTGCAACATTATGTGAATTCAGAGATTCTCTTCTGTATACACCGGTAACAAGTGGTTATCTAATTTACTGTTATCAGCTGGAAGCAGTCTGGCCATTCTCCTCCAACCTCTGATATCAACAAGACATTTTCACCCAGAGAACTACCGCTCACTGGCTATTTCCTCTTTTTCAGACCATCTCTCTATAAACCCTAGAGATGGTTTACAGAGAGATGGCACGCTGCCTCAACCCTGTCTACATGCTTAAATGCATTAAGTTGCTGCCGTGTGATTGGGAGATTAGACATTTGCATTAATGAGCAATTGAACAGGTGTTCCTGACAAGGTTGCTGATTATTGTATAGTTTCTCAGAAATGTTCCTCATGAGCAGCTTTCTTGTGTCTCTTCAGTGCAACTTGAGTCAAGGGAATTATTTGCCATGTTTCCCAATGAAATTACCAATAAAAACAAAGCAAACATGAGACCAAATAAATTATTCTGTCATCTTCTTTTTAATAAATAAATGAAAGAATTCAGTTTAAAAAATACACAAACACTGGACAAAAACAGCACTTCCTTGTGTCTGAGTCACCACCACCAACACACGTATGTAAACTTAAAAAGAAAAAGCAGCTTCTCAGTCTGCATACTGCAGGAAAGTATATGAGAACAATATTAAAAAATATTTAGTAACGTGGCTGTTTGACACACATTTACATTGCACTTCATGAACTATGAGATGCTTACAGCATGAGATGAGCTCTCTGACGGCAGGGATGCACTCCTCACAGTCTTGTTTTTAGTGCAGAGAAGTGCTGAGCAGGCACATAAATCTGACATTCAGGGTCAACTAGTGCATTTTGTATTTAAATGTAATGTCAGTGAAGAGTTGCCATTAGTGTCTGATGCATTTCTGCTCCCTAATTAGGTATTTTAGTATCTACATTCTGAGTGATTTTTAGTAGTGTGATGTACCATGAATTTTCTAAAATTTGACAAGGAAAGAGTTACAGACTACAGTTTTCAGTGTGCTATTATAACTAAATTCACAGTATGAATGTAATGATCAGGATAAACTACTTCTGATTAAATACAGCACACAGAAGGTTTTCATGTCAGTTAGAAGCACAGTGCGTTGTCTACAATAACTGAAATCAGAAGAAAAGGTAAATGTAATATAGTCATCTATAGGGAAGATGAAGACCATTTTAAATTATACAAAAATGCTTCCAAGACATTTTACTTATTCATAAAACAACAAAAAAAAAAAAACATTTGGAGATGTGTTGAACTGTCATGTGATTTCAGCAAGGAGGCAAATCTAAGGATCAAACTGCAGCAATGAAGGAAAGACTTTTGTGCCTGAAAATAAGGAAGGCATCTCTGATCTTAAAAGCATCAGAGTCTGAAGGATCTCTGATCTTTTGTGCTTCTCCTCTAAACATGTGCTTCCTATCTTTCTTTTTTTTAAGCAGTAGATACTGCTGAGCCTTCCAGACTTTTCCCCCAAAAGATCAAAGGGGTTAAGTCATGTTGCAATGCTCTAGATTAGATTTTAAACTATTTTAGCATGTGACAACAAATACAGTGTGGGTTATTTAGAACATACAGTACAGTATACGTTACACCAGTTTAGACCATGCTTGGAGTGGAGAAACTGTAATGAAGACTTTTCTAACAGTCTGAATGAGGTTTAAATCAAGGACCTCAAGTCAAAATGTAGCAAATGATTACTCTCTCTGCTCTAAAGCAGTAGACTGAATCAGTACAAGAAGAAGGAGATTTGGTCCTGCAGGAATGAAATAAGACTTCTTCTGATGCCACTGTTGCCTTTGCACAACTCACATGGGAACCCTTTGGCCCTGAAGTCAGTGTGGTCATGTGACTTGTCTGCGGTCGGTGCGGGGAACCCATTTGTGTGTGGTCACCTTCCAGAGCAGCGGAGCCAGAAGCAGACTGAGAGTGGTGACACTGAGGACCAGCAAGTACACCTGGATAGAGTCAGAGAGGCAGACCAAATAAAGAGCCAATAATTAGATGTCAATATTTCATTAGCACAGATTTTGAATAATGCATTTTTAACCCTCTTTAGACTTTTGGAACTTATCAGTGATGTAGTAGCTCATCCTGCTCACAAGAAATTGATTCTTATGTGCAAGTCTGATTAAATTCTGACCGATGCTGTAGCAGGAGTTGTAGTTCTTGTGAATTGTAAATGGACAGTGGATGACGGAAACCTTGTCATAGCATGAGATTGGGTCTTTCAGCCAGTTAAACAAATAACAGGAACAGTTTAAAGGGCTACTTCAGCCAAATTGAATTTAGCCATGCAGACAGCTGTGGTTTAATTAGCTCACACACACACACACAACAGAAAATGTAGTGGAGTTATTTTGATAACTGAATAATCAATGCATTAAGATGCAGCTCACATTCATGTCCGACCACTTTCATGTAATACAGATAAGGCATTAAGTCTTTTTTAAAAAGCTCATTTGAATCAAACACAAATCTGTAACAATGACAACAGTCAAATTTTTAAATGTGGATGTTGTTAAAAAAATTAAGAAGTTGCAGGAATGGGGTATAATAGTTCCCTTTCAGTCAACAAAGTGATGAATAAATCTAATATTACTGTAAAAACAGGGGTAAAAGCAAACAAAAGTTGAACTGAGGACCTTCTATGATCTTCTTCAAGAGTAAAACTTGCACAGGAAATCATCACTGACCTCTCTGGAGATGATGCCAGCTCGACGCGCACGGCTGCCCAGAACAAAGGAGAACTCGCTGACCTGAGCAAGACCAGAAGAGACGATCCACCGTATGTGGCGAGAGCCTGGAGGTAAGATCACTGACAGCACCAGTACGGCCATCATAAACTGGAAGAAAATAAGGAGTCAAATGAAGCAGAGACTGGAGCTGGAAAAAGGAAAAAACAAGAACTCCTCTGTACCTTCATAATGACGAGTGTGAGAGTTAGCACCAGCAGGATGGTGAGTTCATACAGCACAAATGTCGGGAACACGTGGAGACCTGCAGCATCACAGACACACAAATGATTCAGTAAAGTTTCCCCATAAAGGACACAAAACTATAACACGAGCTGAGATCAGTCAGACATGATCACGTTCAGTCTGACCGATAGAAGCAAAGAAGATGATGGCAAGGAAGTCTCTGATTGGCTCGATGCATCCCATGACCTCTGCTGTAACCATGTGACCCTGTGAGGACAGCAAAGCTCCAGCCAGGAAACATCCGAGCTCCATGGACACATCCAGAAGCTCAGTTACCTACAGCATCAATCATCAAGAGAAGAACCAGACAGACAACGGGTTAGAGGAGGATATTAAATACAAAAGGTGAGCTCTTCATCTAAGATAAAAGGTTAAAAACAAAGAGCATACTGTCAGCATGAAAAAGACAAAAGCTGCCATCCCCAGCACCAGAATCTCCTTGTTGCCTCTGCTCTCCGTGTGGAGCTTCTTGTAATAGGGGCCAATCAGGAATGATCTGAGAAGCAAACAGAGCAGCAGCACAGCAGCCAGTGACACCACGACCTCAGCCAGGAGATACAGCACGTGAAGACCTCCGTACAGAAAGCTGCAGTGCACAGAGGCAAGAGTTTACAATGCTGTGTGTGTTTAGAGAACACACATGCACACGAAGAAGAACCTCAAAAAGACCAACACACCCGTCCAAGTCTCCACTCTGTGCCTGGATCAGAGTCGGCATGATAGCAATGAAGAGGCCGAGCTGAACATCTTGCATCACTAACATCCCAAGGAGAACGCTGCTGTAGTCCAGTTCAGCTGCCAAAATACACACACACACACACACGCACACACACAGACTCATGTTAATGATCACTGGCTAAAGCAAACACTACCAGTAATAATCAGTATTACCTAAGCAGATGTAGTGTGAAGACACCACCACCTCAATACAATTAATTCCTTTAAAATGTGTGAATTACCGAGAGTAGTAACATGGAAAAGGGGGCTGTGGGGAGGTAGGCTGCTGTTAAAATAATGTAAAATAAATGTAATTTTTCAGCACTGTGAGCACCACAAACAAACTCATTCATCTCCACTGTGCTAATGGGAGTCAACACAGACACAGCTATATACTACCAGAGGTAAGAGAGGAAATGTGCTTTTGGATAATGGTACCTGAGGTATGATAATCTTTTTGGAATGAGGCCTGTTCTCTTCATGTATGACACACACACACACACACACACACACACACACACACACACACACACACACACACACAGTTTGTTTCCCTTAGCAGGTCATGAATTAGGTAAATACAACCTCAAACAAGGAGCAAAGACATCAGCAATGATGTTGTTGTCCATCAGTCCAGTGCGAGGTTTTTATAAAGCCATTTGTAAATAATTTGAAGTCCATAATTCTACAGTGAGAAAGATTATTCACAGGTGGAAAACATTCAAGACAGCTGCCATCTTCCCAGGAGTGGACCCCAAGGTCAGACTGTGCAATGCTCAGAGACACTGCAAAAAAAAAAAAAAAAACTAACAAGAGCTACATCTCAGGCTCTACAGGTCTCAGTTAACATTTTAAATGTTAAAGTTCATGACAGTACAATCAATAAACTAAAATACTATAAAATACACTATAAAATACTGTATCATTACATCTGAACAAACCACCAGATTTCTGGATCAATGTCCTTTAGACAGATGAGACCAGAGTGGAGATGCTTCCCTACGATGCACAGCACCACATTTGGTGAAAACCAAACAGCATAACTCAAGCACCTCATCCCAACTGTCAGCACAGTGTTGTAGGGGTGATGATTTGGGCTTATTTTGCATTCATCATGGGTATTTCGAACTAGAGCGAACTGTGAGGCCATCTGTCTTTCAACTAAAGCTTGGCCCAAACTGGGTCATTCAACAGGAAAATGATCCCAAGCACAGCAGCAAATCTACAACTGAATGGATGAAAATGGAAAGAACCAAGGTGATGAAATGACCGAGTCAAAGTCCAGAACTCAACCTGACAGAAATGCCGAGGCCAGACCTTAAGTGTGCATAAATTAACGCCCGCAATCCTCAATGAACTGAAGCAACATTGTAAAGAAAAGCGGGCCAAATTTCCTCCAATGATGTGATAAACTGATAAAGTCAGAAAATGATTACTTCAAGTTATTGCTGCTAAAGGTTGTTCTAAAAGCTACTGAACCACATAGTGCAATTCATTTTTCTTCTTCATATTCATGCTTCTGCATTTTAGCTTCATTTTTGCTAAATAAACAATGGCACTATGTAATATATCACATTTTATTGTTCATCTGATGCTGTATTCTCCCAAATTTAGAACCTGGCAAGGACCAGATGATTGTTCCATATACCTTCCTTGTCCCCTCTGCTTCCTCCTGCCAGGAAGCGGGACACCAGTGGAGTGCTGGACAGGGACAAACAAGTGGAGATGAAGACAGTCTGAGTGGGTCGAATACGCAGGACTTGTCCCCACAGTAAACCGGCTCCTACCATCAGCAGACTCAGAGAGAAGGAACCCTGAACTGAAGTCTTCCATACCTATGCATACAAAGAGACAGGTTTCAGAAACCATTACGTTTCTGCTACACAAATTCTAACCCTTACACTAAAACCACATCTCCACAGTAAAGATAATGATTTACATAGGTTGGACAATGAAACTGAAACACCTGGTTTTAGACCACAATAATTTATTAGTATGGTGTAGGGCCTCCTTTTGCGGCCAATACAGCATCAATTCATCTTGGGAATGACATATACAAGTCCTGCACAGTGGTCAGAGGGATTTTAAGCCATTCTTCTTGCAGGATAGTGGCCAGGTCACGACGTGATGCTGGTGGAGGAAAACGATTTGCGCTCCTTGCACCATTGAAACCAACATTTGACGTTGGCACGAGTGACCAAAGGTTTGGCTATAGCAGCCCGGCCGTGTATATTGACCCTGTGGAGCTCCCGACAGACAGCTTTGGTGGAAACAGGAGAGTTGAGGTGCACATTTAATTCTGCCGTGATTTGGGCAGCCGTGGTTTTATGTTTTGTGGATACAATCCGGGTTAGCACCCGAACATCCCTTTCAGACAGCTTCCTCTTGCGTCCACAGTTAATCCTGTTGGATGTGGTTCGTCCTTCTTGGTGGTATGTTGACATTACCCTGGATACCGTGGCTCTTGATACATCACAAAGACTTGCTGTCACAGATGCGCCAGCAAGACGTGCACCAACAATTTGTCCTTTTTTGAACTCTGGTATGTCACCCATAATGTTGTGTGCATTGCAATATTTTGAGCAAAACTGTGCTCTTACCCTGCTAATTGAACCTTCACACTCTGCTCTTACTGGTGCAATGTGCAGTTAATGAAGATTGGCCACCAGGCTGGTCCAATTTAGCCATGAAACCTCCCACACTAAAATGACAGGTGTTTCAGTTTCATTGTCCAACCCCTGTATATTGTAAGGACTTGGCTTCTGAGAACAAAAGGACAATGAGTCGCTATAAAGTAAGTAACAGAGGCTATGAACATTAAAAACACAAACATTAAAACAAGTAGACCCTGAGTAATATTGGATTTTTTGGAAACAGTCTAATATTGATGTAGAATTAAAAATCAATAAATCAGCCGATATACTTCGAAGTGTTCTCTGCTGGTCAAATTACGTGATGACACCTTTTCTGAATTATGCCAAACATGAAGAAAAAAAAAAGCTTGTATACTGACACAAATTGGACATCAATTACACAGACTGTCCAATATTGGCTGTTAATGTCATCTAATATATCGGTCAGGCTCTAAACTAAACATTCAAGGACATAAAAGCGCTGTTATAAAAGCTGCTTTCACAGTGTGTGATACTGATGTTGATCAGTTTCGAGATAAAGGGGACTGCTTATAAAGTTATGCTGCACCACCCCAACACAATACTGCCCATGCAGCGTGACATTAGTGTCAGTGCCTGACTTGTCTTTGCCTGGGGTCCAGAACTTTGAATCCCTCCACTGCCTGACAAACTGTATATTAATCCAAAATGACAATCCTTTTCATTTACCTTTCGAAGGCGCTCAGGTGAAAACTCCAGTCCAACCACAAAGAGAGTGAAAAACACACCCAACTCCCCGAGAGTCTCCACCTGAACCATAGACTGCAAGAAACAAAGCCAGACACAGACATAAACAACTAGCACTGAAAGTAAAAACAAACAAACACACACACACAGACACACACCTTGATGCTGTTGAGGCCAGAAGGACCAAGCAAGACCCCACAGATGATATATCCAAACATTGGAGGAAGACCCGCCAGAGTGCAAATCCAGCCACAGGGCAGAGACAACATCACCACTGACACCAAGTCCTGCACACACATGTTGAAAAAAATACAAATGCTGGCTAATTGTGAAAGGACTCAAAACAAACTAATACAAAGGGTCTGCTTCTTATGAGTGGGAGGAATGACTGACTTTGATGAAGTGGTGGTCGGCTCTTGGCATTGTTGAGTCTCGTGGTTTAGTCAGAACATACTGGTTATTCTGCGAGTCAATGAGCATGCTCAGTCCCAGGTCATCCTCCACTTCCTTCTGCCTGGACTTGTTCTTCCTCTTGCTTCCATTCTCTTCATCCTCTTCCACTCTCAGCACAGCCTCTACGTTCACTCCTTTCAGCTACGCAACAAGCATTATGTAAGGAGGCACAATCACGATCATCTTCTGTATTTGAGTAACCACAGCATGTGACAGTGATTGTTTGCAGACCTGCTTGCTGTTGTCAAAGGCGTGCTCTTCGATCTCCTCCTCCAGTCGGTCGGCTGCCTTCCTGACATCCTCCAAGATCTCATCCAGGATGGACAGAGTCTTGTTCCGGGTCAAAGCATTCTTAAGAGCTTCCTGCTGGTGCTTCTCAGCAGCCAGCAGCTCCACATACTCCTGTTCTTCCTGAAGTGAGATAAGAGAGGCCATGCATATGCCAAAAGAGATGAATGCAGCAGAGTCAGATGTGCATTAAAGATTAGACTCAGGGTCTGCAGGATGGTTAAAATTAAGAGTTATATAAAGTCTCATATTGAGACAGCATGAAATACTCTTTTGATAATAAGTGAACACTTTGGATAAATCAAAACAGTTAAGTTCCTGATTCCAGTTCCTCAAATGTTAAGAGTCTGATTTTATGACTTTCATGTTATTTTACAATCATATATCTTCAGTTTCTTTACCTGGATGACCGACAGTCCTCAGACAACTCTGCTAAGACTCATCTTCTAAAACGACACATTGAGAGGCAGCTGCTCACACTCACAGCCACAGTTATGGGCAATTTTGAAGTCACCAGTTAACCTAACATGTATGCCTTTGGTCTGTGGGAGGAAACCCAGAGAAAGGCCTCCAGGTGGTTCAAACAAGGAACCAAAGTTCTGACGATGTGAGAAAAATATTTAAAATTACCAAACTAAGAGTATAGTCCATTGTAGTGTAACCAGTTTTGTTGCATATAAGTTTGGGAGTTTCAAAATGTTTCAAAGGAGTTTGAACCTCTGAAGAGTGTCTTTGAAGAACTGAGACACAAATTAATCTGAATAGAAACACACTCTCAGCTTATGAAACAGCTGACCTCACCTTTATGGCTGCCTCCCTGAGGGCCTCCAGCCTCTGCCTGCTGCTCTCCTTCATGTTAACCACATCCCTATAGTCTCCCTGCAGCGCCCTCTGCAGGCTGTGCACCGCCTGGAACACCAGGTGCTCACTCTCGTTCAGCTCCTTTTGGAAAACCTCCAGAGTGTGAACCTTAAGGCAACCATATAGACACGACAGTCAGTAAAATATCTCGTCTTCTATGAGCTGTGTGTGGTCCTTGTGCAGTGTAATCCACATATCTTCATCAAAAGATGGGACACGATAAACAGGACAAAACAGATCCTGGTAATGCAGGTTACAATAGGATGAGGCCATTACTCTCAAAATCTAATTTATGTGACTGGGGTTGTTTTAGTGAGGTAACAAGAAGGCAGTTTATTCAGATTCTCTTCAGAGGTGAAAGAAAAATCTCAGTTAATCTGAAGCAGAGTGCAATAATTTGACAATAATTTGGAGCGTCACTCAGGCAGTTTTAAATACTGTAAGGTGCTGATTGGTTAATCCTAAATACATCTTTAGGGACGTCCAGCTTAACAACGTTTCAGTGCAAAGCATGAAACTGGTGCTTATCTATCGCTCCTGTTAGTCATTCTAATCAAACCAGTCATCTCATCTCTACATGTACAAATCGTAAGAAACATGAATTATAAACATGTACAGTCATTTTGCGCTCTTGTGCCAGCAAGAACCAGAGAGCCGAACACTTTAAAGACCTAAAAGAAGAGTGATATAGTACGCAAAAGTTTAATGGTCTCTAACTACTCTTCTAACTGCATTACGATTCAAAATGAACTCTTTGGTCCATCAGGTGTTTTTTGTCCCCCCCCCCCTCTGTCTGGCACCTGAAAGTGTTTCTCAGGCTCTGAAAGGCTCCGGTCTTTTCCAACAGCATCAGCAGCAGCCTCCAGCTTCTTGACAACCACATTTTTCTGACGCAGGAGACCCACCAGCCGCTTGCAGTTGCCGGCCACCCAGCTGTGGCCTTGTGTGGCCCCCTTGGTCCAGTAAAGCTTGATGGCATGCTGGGCCACCTGGTCTTTGTGGAGCACAGCAAATGCCCCTGCCAGGCCAAGGCACAGCAGCCAATATACAACCTGCATCCAAAGTCCTACTTCTGTCTTCACCAAGCTGTGAGGAGGACTGAAGATGAGTATGAGGCCTGGATGTGGAAAGTAAAAAGAGCATGACAGATTAAGGGGCCCGAACATGATCGTTGGCAGAAAAAAAAACTGTTAGAAATGAATACACTCAGTTGTAAATACTACAGTTTACAGACTCTAAGAGTTTATAAAGCCTACCCGAGTATTGTTTCTGACCATGTTTATCCCTGTATGACCACAGTTTACCCATCTTCTGATGGCTGTTTCCAGCAGGATATCACACCATGTCACAAAGCTCAAATCATCTAGAACTGGTTTCTTGAGCATGACGATGAGTTCACTGTACTCGCTGACCTCCACAGTCACCAGATCTCAGTCTAATAGAGCACCTCTGAGATGTGGTGGAATGGGAGATTCGCATCACATTTGCAACTATGTGATGTTGTCATGTCAGTATGGACCAAAATCTGAAGAATGTTTACAGCACCATGTTGAATCTATGCCACGAAGAATTAAAGCAGTTCTGAAAGCAAAAGTTACTAGCAAGATGGACCTAATGAAGTGGCCACTGAATGTAGATACTCTCTTTATGCGAGCTACAGTGGGTATTTATGCAACCTGCATATTTACTATTGCCATCCCAACGGACTGTTTCATGTTTAGGCGGCGTGTGGTCACAGCTGAACCTGGCGCCTGAATTCTAAGAATGAAGCCACACCTTAATGTGACCGAATGCTCTGCTGCCTACGTCGAACATGCTGCACTTCCACATTTGGAGATAAAAAGTTCAAAAAGAAACAAACAAACAAAAAAAAACAACCTACTGACTTTACACTTGATCTTTTACCACCCCGACACACTGACTGAATACATTCAACTCACAGCCGAGCTGGTCTGCACCGTTGTGAGCATGAGTCAAGCTGAGAGATGTTTACTTTCCAAACTCCTCCTCTGTCCTTCTTCCTTTTGGCCAGGCTGCAGCCACTCTGCCACCGCTGCTCGAAATCAGTAGCACCACTGTTCTGTGCTGAGCTGCTGAAAAGAACAAGCACACATACACAGAGGTACTCAGGTTTAAGGGCTTAAGGACTTGATAAAAGTCATTTCAACCTTATTTAATTAAAAAAAAACTAAAGTGCAGTTTAAACATTTTCCCTACATTTTTTTTTCACTTTTTAAAGACTAATCTGTAAAAAAAAAAAAAAAAAAGCCGCACACACTCGGATTGTTGAGACACTAACACTGTTAAATGACTATACAAGTTTTGCATTCTTAATTAAAGCACCATTATGAAGCTGCTCAAAGTTACTATTACTGATGCAGTACATTAAGATTTAATGTTGTATTTGGTTAGGCTAGAATTTATGTTTCATGTACAGTAATAAACAGTGTATTATACTTTATCTAAAAAAGCATATGTTGCCGTATACTCGAGTAAAGTAAAAAATTTCCTTTCCACAGATGATTAGTACTTAACTTTGGACTCTTGTCAGGATTGACGTACTCGAATTAAAAATACACAAACACTAATTACAAATGTAAGACAAAAATGGGGGGTGGGGGCATCTAGCTGTCCCAATAACACACACCTCCAGATGTGAATGACACAAAGAGGAAACACAACACGCACCGTCAGTGAAATGAGCCTGTCCAGTACCCACAAACACAGATTACTTAACTCTTCTGATTGGTGTATATGAGTGGAAACAGACAAGTAAAGAAAACGGCAACTACCTGCGAAATGTGTGTACTGCCCGGGCTCTCAATTCCACGAGTGAAGGCGCAGCAGCAGAAGAAGAGGGGAACAATCATGCTGTTGTGCCGCACTACCACCACCCCTCCTCTTCTGCCACATAGCTGAAGACGGCGTCGGTGCAGGCGTTCCCCGTTTCTACTTGGCGACCAACTTCATGTTTACTCCGACCTCTGGCCGTCGGTATCGGCGTCGGTGCAGACAGACAGGGAAAGGTAACGGAGGTATCGATACTTTTCTTTCAGGTGGGTACAAACGGCGCAGTCCCCCAAAGGAAGCCGGCTTAGTTTTAGTGTGGTTAAAGTTGAATAAGCTGTTAAGTAAAGCTAAGTTAGCCTCCAAACTGCCCGGAGCTGTCAGACCAGCTCCAGCCAGCTGAGTCAACATACACACTTCTATGACACAGCGCTGACGCTAACGCAACTTTGCTAACGTTAGCAGAGAAAAAACGATGGTTTGTGTGTTCGTTGACAGCAGCTATTTTTCCTCACAGCTCCTCGGTGTGAGACATAAGCCGCGGCTAAAACTAAACAGCCGATGCTCTGCTTTCTGAATATTTGCTTTTGTCGATAAAATGTTAAGATTCATCTTCAGATTACTTCCGAAACATCTCTATCAGATTTGATATGGGAGTTGTAGTTTTCAGGTGTTGTGTGTCAAGTGCTTTGAGTTTTTTTTTTGTTCATTTGTTTGCTTGTTTTGTTTTTCCGGGGTTGGGTTGTGACACATCTTTACTGTTGTGTAACATTATTTCTTTGGAGTAACAAATGCACAATTAAACTAGCTCCACGCCTAGTTTTCATCACCCAGCGTCCTCAAAAAGAGTAATCCAGGGTAGTACTGGGGCTTTCCCCTTTTAATTGGTAATTATTAATAATAATTAAAAATATATATTTTACCTGTCTGCTAGTTTAGAGCGCTACCGGGCCTGTTGAATTTCAGCGGCACACAACTACATTACCCATGATTCCAGGAGCCGTACATTAGCGCAGTTCTTTTAGCGCATGCGCGCCTGGGGGGAATTGGCTCTCAAGTTGTCCAAAATCAGCGGGTGATAAAATGGTACGTAAGATTAAAAATGCGAAGCCGGTAGAGTTGTTTAGCCCCGTTGAAACAGCTCCTCACACGGTGACTGCTGTCACTGACGCTCAGGGGTCACCGCGGTGCTCAGGGTCGTGGTGTCCGCGGCCAAGTGTCGCATTGTCGGGGGAGGGGGATGTGTGTCAGGAATGTGAGGGGAAACGAAAGGTCAGTCATTGGTATTTTGAGACAAGACACGCGCACTTGCTCCACGTACCTTTCCCTTTAGGGTAGCTCGTCTGCGCTGCTGACCCAGGTGAGGATAGCCTGTACAAGAGCGCACGCCCCCGTGGAGGACCGGGTCGCCGAACGGTGGCCTGTCATGGTGCGTTTGCTGTTTGTTCAACGGGTGGGTCACAGACGTGCAGTCTTCCCTGTGACGGGCCACATGACCAAATAGCGTATTTTTAGACCAACGGAACCTCGTGGTTGTGCATTTGCAAGTGCTAACATCATCGCTGTGGCACGCGCGGTTTCAATCTTTTACTTTTTCTGTGCAGTTTTTAGTGAAAGTCTTGGTTTGAAGCGAAGCCTTTGCACTCTAGTGTACTCTGCTGGCACCTGTGCTGTATGACTGTTGATGTGCAGTCTGGTCAAAGTGATGAAAGTCTGATCAAAGTTGGGCCTGTCCTCGGTGTCCCAGGACTTGTATAGGGGGTCCTGAAGGTGACACGTGGGTATGAAGAGCATCATTTGAAATTATCTGCAGCCTTTAAATATTTTATTTACTTTAAAGAGGGACCTGTGTCTATTATCAGCCTTACTACACTTGATACTCTCTTATTTCATTCATATTTTGTGCACGTGTGTCTCTGCTTGCTTTCCAGCACAAGCTGAAGTCATCGCAGAAGGACAAGGTTCGGCAGTTCATGTCCTTCACACAGGCAGGGGAGAGGACGGCCGTGTACTGCCTGGCACAGAATGACTGGAAACTAGAAATTGCCACAGACAACTACTTCCAGAACCCAGACCTGTACTACAAAGAATCCATGAAAACCTCAGTGGACCGCAAGAAGCTGGAGCAGCTCTACAACAGATACAAAGGCAGGTGTCAGGGAGCGAAATCGGCATGCTCCGCTTGTCCCGTCCGTTTTTGCTCATTGCTCTCGGCTGTCTGTGCAGATCCCCAGGATGAGAATAAGATAGGCATCGATGGGATCCAGCAGTTCTGCGATGACCTGACTCTGGACCCGGCGAGCATGAGCATACTGGTGGTGGCATGGAAGTTCAGAGCGGCCACGCAGTGCGAGTTCAGCAGAAAGGAGTTCATGGACGGCATGGCAGAGCTAGGGTGAGCAGAGCTAACACTGAAATCTGCTTCATGATAGATTGTACTGCATTTTTGACATATTAGTGTATGAACTGTGTCATATGTCTCAGCAGTATGAGTCATAGGAGTATTTAAAATTTCACGTGCAAGACTTTACATCTTAATTGTGTCCTACAGGTGTGACAGCCCTGAAAAACTTAAAGCTATTCTTCCCAGACTAGAGCAGGAGCTGAAAGACTCAGGAAAGTTCAAAGACTTCTATCAGTTTACCTTCAATTTTGCCAAGAACCCAGGCCAGAAAGGTTTAGGTAAGCAGGATATGTTGGGACCACGCTATATTTTAATCGAAAATATAAAACATCCAGCCTTAAACACTTTCTGCTTCCTAGACCTGGAGATGGCTGTAGCTTACTGGAATCTAGTTCTCACAGGTCGCTTCAAGTTCTTGGACCTGTGGAATCGCTTCCTGCTGGTGAGTGTGGATGTTCTACCTTCTCTTTTTTTTTTTTGTGTGTGTGTTTTTCATTTTTTGACAAGTGTGTCACTTGGATATCTGACATGCATGCAAAGATTTCCCTGATATTAAGTATGCTTTGTCCACCTTGTTTACATAAAAGGAGTGACGCAATCCCCCAAATTAATTTTTGACAGGTTACGTCAGCTTTCATCAGGGTTGTTTGCATTTTGGACTGTGTGCTTGTGTTTTATTGCTACGATTAAGATGCATTTCCAAACTTTTCCTTTTACTGTGCTGCGTTCAGGAGCATCACAAGCGGTCAATTCCCAGGGACACATGGAACCTCCTCCTGGACTTTGGCAATATGATTGCAGATGACATGTCAAACTATGATGAGGAAGGTGAGCTAATTATTCCAGATGAAGATAACCAATGACACAGCAATGAAAGCTCATCAGTGTTTACATTAAATACTAAATCAGAGTTAAATGGGTATTTGTCTGTCTGTATGTATATGGGATCCAAGTGACATTAATTACAGTATGGGCAAAAGTCTTGAGCCACCCTCATTTCCTTATATTTTGCTTCCAAGGAGTCAGACCTTCCTGTAAATTTTTTTTTAATGATCTAGAGCAATGGTTATCTAGCCTTTCTGAAGGTCTTTCAAAGTTTCTCTTTAGACATTGGCTACTTTTTCACTCACTTTCAGTCCAGTACTTGTACCTGACCATTTTCAGAGGAATGTTTTTTATTTACACCACTTAATTGACCTATGAATTATTCAAGCATTAAAAGGCAGCTAAATCAAGGGATGAACCAGTGTTGACTCCAGATAACAGACAACTTGGCAAAGAACCAATTTTTAAATTTTACCAGCAGCCTGTCAAAAAAAAACACATTTCTTTATTTGAATCTGTGAAAAATGCAAAATGTAACAGTTTGACAGGCATAAAATACTTTTGCACCAACAAGGTGATTCCCAAAGAGCTTTTAGCCAAAAACTTGGCAAATCAACATGATGTGCAGTGTAGTTGTTAATTATAGTTGGGCACCTGTGTGTACGCCCACAAGTGATGCACACACAGGCCTTTTGTGCAGCCCCGTTTAAGAAAAAAGAAAAGGGGGGGGCTGCCTCACTTCCTTTAAGGCTACCCTTACTTTAATCTCACTTCCTTCTCACTAATGTCCTCTGATTTAACTGTGATTTCAGTTCTGAAACCCTCCACTCTCTGACATGTTCCTCCTCTGCTCACTGTCCTCAGGGGCCTGGCCCGTCCTCATTGACGACTTTGTGGAATTCGCTCGGCCGATCGTGATAGGGAGCAGATGCAACGCAACATAATGTTCGACCCAGCTTCATGCAGCAGATGGAGTTTGTGTTTCTTCCAGTTTACTTTTCCTGAATGAGGTTTTGATACAAACAAGCCAAAAATGAGACTACTAAATAAGCCTGACTGCAGCTTGCCGTTAGGATTGTTCTTCCAACTGCATAAGATGCCTCGGAAAGGGAGAGACCCGGACAAGCCATTTTAAATGGAAAGCAGGCTGGGAATCAACTAGAGAGAAAACTTTAAAAAAAGAAAAAGTTTTTAAGTTGTTTGCTGACAGTGAACGAACTCTGGAAATGCGATGTGAAAAAGTTGGGTACACTCAAACTGGGTGTAGCACTGCATCTGTGGACTCACTAATCAGCACCCTCGGTACAGTGAGTCAAAGAGCTTTTGGCACGCGTAGAGGATTAAGTCACTGATGCAGTCGGGTTGTACGCTGAACTCTGCATGTTTTGAGAGCTTCTGTGAAGTGTTGCCATGGATGTTAGTGGTAAAGTTATTTTCACTGAGATTGTGAATGTGTTGCTCTCTAACAATTACTCGTGAGAGCAGGAGCTTGCTCGTCACTGTGTGAGGGTTAAACATAATGCCTCGTTTACAATACAATGCCACACTCCTCATTTATGGATACATAAAAGGCTAGGAAATTATGATTCACCTTAAACTAAGTGAAAATGTTTAGCTCCACAGTTTGTGTTCAGAGATTTGGAGTGAGCACCAGCAGAATAATAACTTCAATGGTGGAAACTTTGAGATGGGTCAATTTAACGTTAAAGTTCATCACGGCTTTATACTGACGTTCCCTTCTGAACATTTAGCTCTCTCCATCAATAAAAGCAGGCTGCTCCTGAGAGCTGTACCTCCTGCAGAGGTCCTGAGAGTGCGGGAGGTCTTTCTTCTGGATTGGGAATAAACAAAAAAAAAAACAAAAAAACAGCATCATGAAAGGAAATTGAGTTGTGAGATAAATCTGTTACTGCTGTTTAGGGCATTCTCTAGTGAGCTGAACACTAGCTGAGAGGTGCAGTGGCCAGCTAATGTGACTGCGTGCATTCAGACCGGTGCAGTCAGTAGTAGATGTAAGCAGGTTCGACTTAGATGGATTTCTGTTGCTCATTCAAACATGAAGCTGGTTTATTGATGGAAAGGCGTGCATGTCTGAAAGGAGTTCTCGAAGAACAGAGCAGGATGTGATGCTTTTGGCTGTGATCGGTGCACAAGCAGCATTTCAAATGCTACAGCATTACATTTGTTGGTTTTATGTCTTGACTTTAGCAGTGTTTAAACTTATGAAGACAGAGAAGCTTAGTGGCACATTGACTGTTTTCTCTTATCCTGGTGAGGATGACTTGTCACCTCTATGAACTGCACTGAAACACTTTTTTCTGTTGTAGGATTATTATTTTTTTTAATCAGATGGCACTGTGTGGAGCATCAGAGCTTTTCACATCTCATGACAGTAGATTTTGCTCACATGCTAGACTTTTTATAATGAATATGTGCATCACAGCTAGGAGTATTTTAAATGATTTGTTTACAATGCTTGAGGTTACTTTTTATAGATTTGGTTGAACTACTACAGAGGAGAACATGAACACTGCTCAGGGTACCATCTAGTGGTGGCAGTGAATTAAAGCATTTCTCCTTTTTCTGTAGTCTGATGCAACATTGAAGACTTGAGCTTTTTAGGTCTTTTTGTTTGTTTCCTTTTAAATGAGATGTATGGTTTCTCTTTAAGCATACCTAAAAATACTATAAATCCCCGAGTGTGGCAGAAGGTGGAGCTCAGGTACCGGTCGCCCTCTCCCTGGTCAGTGAGCTGTGGGGCTTCACGTGTCACCACGATTTAACCTTTGCCATGTGTTAAAATAAGGATAGTCGTTCACCTGCATCAGATCTCCTGTTAGCAGCTACGTACGGGGGAAATGATTTGACAAACTGGTGTGGAAATGCTCATATTTATGTAAACACAGTCTATCAAACTGGTGGATTGTGGATTCAGTTCCAGACTGATTAATGTGTCAGTGTTTGCCATTGTAATTAATTTAGATATGTCGGTTTAATAACATAGTTTAAAGTGTTTCTGTCCTGTCGGCACTGGCACTGTTCTTTACTGGTTCAGGAGCAGCAAACCAAATTCCAGTGTTCAGTGTGTCGTTACGGTACATCCAGAATGTTTTTAGTTGTCAAATGTGTGATCAGGTGTTTCTAGTTATACAGATCATTCTCATTAAGGCAGTATTATTTTTGCTGGCAAGAAAATAGGTATTTACAGAATGTTTTTTGTCTGCAGAAGCACACCATATGTTTTCTTGAAAAATGTTGTCAATAAAGCATGTTGTTTTTAGCAGTCTTGTAAAAGGTGTGCTTTTGTTTAGTACATGCATCTGGTAACACGTTTGCTTGGTTTTTAGGCCGAATGTAAAAGACTATGGAGTGCCAAGACTGCCAAAATAAACCAACTACATCATTAAATAATTAAATGTTAGTAATTCAAATAAAAATATTTTTAAAGATATTTAATGATTTCACGGCTCCTGTATTGCGGTGCATCACAATATACTCACTGCGACTCACCAACAGACCTTAACATCTGATTAGTTACCCTGCACAGCAAGTGAAGACAACCACCCCCACTGATGTTGATGGGTGAGGTTGACAAATAAACTCATGATGCACTGCAACACAGACCGTGAAAAAAATTAATTACACAGTGAAGTAATATTTTTAAATGACATGATAATTAATGAAACATTTAATGATGTAGTTATTTCATTTTAGCACTTTAGGTACTCCCTGAAGATAAACGTAGATGCTAGTTTTGTCTCAACTTTGCATTCTTCCTCGTGGTCAGCAGGTGGCGACTCCCGTGACTGCTGAAAGAGCTCTGGTAGTATAAAAGACTATGGGAAATGGCACTACTGCTTAAAGCAACAGCAAATACCACTTTTGCTTTAAATTTGTATTATGAAACCTGCTGTGCTTCTATAACAGTGAAAGAAAAATGTAGATTGAGGGCCTATAAATGTTTCTTTCACTGCTGCCACTGTGCTGGAACATGAACTTCACAGACAAACCTGAAAGCAGATAGTGCTACTGATTTATCTTCATAAATACCTACACTATGTAAAACGGTAAACACAACGAGATAAACACCAGAACGTAAAACAATTCTGATATCCATCCATTTTTATTTATTTTTTTTGCTGCTTATCTGGGTCCCTGCTTTAGCATACCAAGACCTTTTGGACAATTTCATGCTCCCAACTTTGTGGGAACAGTTTGGGGATGGCCCCTTCCTGTTCCAACATGGCTGCACCAGTGCAGAAAGCAAGGACCATAAAGACATGGATGAGTGAGCTTGGTGTGGAAGAGTCTTGACCTCAACCCGATATAACACCTTTGGGATGAATTAGAGCAGAGGCTGTGAGCCAGGCCTTCTCATCCAACATCAGTGTCTGATCTCACAAATGCGCTTCTGGAAGAATGTAAATAAATAAAGATGAAATTGTATTTATATAGAATAACTTATTTTTATTGTATAAATAAATTTATATAGTGTAAATTCAATTGTATAAGAGCCTTTTGTAGAACTAGAGCATATTTAGCAAGTAAAAAAAAATCAAGTTTTACTGAGAGGGGAACATCATGTGATGCTGTTCCGCCATGTGCTGCAGTGGAGTCAGCGCACACTCTGCTGGACAAACTATGTGATGACACTGTTTTGAAACGATCCCAAGCCTCTTTTTTTGCAGTTTTTTTAAAACTCCCATTGAGCCATATGTACCAATATATTGTAACAATAGGCCAGTGATGCTAGAAAATATATATTTGCTTTATATCAAAGTTGTTTATGTCCAGTTGTGGCATAGGAGCCAACAGGAGTCAACACAAGCCAAACACTGAGTGATTTCAGAGATATCCAAACATCAGCAGTGAACAGGAAAGAAAAATAATCATCTTCCTGCTGAGGACCAGCTTCCCATCAGAGTGTGTCTGAGTGTATGTAAAATGCCTGTGTGGTAACAGTTGCCTTTTATCAGGTTGCATTCCTGTTACATCATCATCATCACTGGCTCTTCTGGTGTTACTCTGAGTATGGTTAGCAGAGCTGATAAATGTAAAGTAGAGGGCACATAAAGGGTTGGTTGTGACACGTGTGTAACCTGCAATGAATCAAATAAGGATAAAAGAAACTGAGAGGAGAACTCTATCAGTGCACATACCTGGAGAGTAGGTTAGCTGCTGATGTCACAGGAGATGATTAATAAAGACGTTTAAAACACTGAAGTAGGGATTAAAGGGTTGAGCTTTTGGGCTTATATGGTATCAAGGGGTCATTGATGCTCCCCTCTTACCCTTCTCTCATGGGACAGGTGGGCTGTCAACATGGTCCAGCACCAGCTGACAAGCTTGCATTTGAGCCCACAGCACATAAGCATCCTCTTCAGTGTGTCCAGCCCCTGTTACCATTCCACACCAAGCCATCCAGCTTTTCGGCTTTGGTACCATGGGGATTGCCTTTTTAGGAGACACCTGATCACACACCGCCGCCCCGCACAATGAAGCTGATAACATGGTGCTTTCGTGTGCATGCATGTATTTGCCCACCCTTAAGAGTTTGCGTGCTAGAAACTAATAAGAAACTAAAAGAGAGCTACTAGGATGGGGAAGGTGGCAGAACCTTTATGCAATGGGAACAAAGGAAAATAGGAATATTGACAAATCCTTGAGAGCTGGAGTGACTTTTTGAAGTTCTTTAGGATCTTTTGGAGCAACCAAGTTTGGTCTGTTTATTGTTTTGCGACCGAGAGTCTTTGAGGTAGTAAACAAGACCTGAAAAGAGTCTGCTGTCTTCATTCTTTTTCTTTTTTTTTTCAAATTATATTTTCAAAATTAGCTTGCTGAGCCAACGTGATCAAAAAATGGAGAAATTCAAGGCAGCCATGGTTTTAGGTGCAGTAGGCGATGCCTTGGGCTACAGAAAGGGCCGTTGGGAAAGGTGCACCTCGGGAAAGATTATCCAGGAGGAACTGGCTTCTCTGGGGGGACTGGCAACCCTGAAACTGGACCCTGATAACTGGCCCCTGAGTGATGCTGTGCTGATGCACATAACCACAGCAGAAGCACTCATAACAGGTACGTTTGGGATTAATGTCAGTGAGGATTTATGATTATGATTGTCTAAGGCAGAAGTTAAAGAGTGGAAATCGTATCAAGGTAAAACATGAATTTTCATCTAACTTCATAGAAAAACAATTTTCTTTCTTTTTGTGTTCACTGGACACAACCCTGATATGACTCTAAAATAAACACGTAGCATCTGACCTGCTTAGGCTGTCTTTAATCTCTCTGCGTATCAGAGGGACCAGAATAGCTTCTTCTATACAGTCAAAGGAAGCTGCTAATCACATTCTGGAAAATCAAACCGGAATGACAAAACCTGCTGATATACCATGATCCATCCCCGCCGCAGGGAATCAAAGACAAAATCTTAATGGGAACCTTACTATGTATGCTCTCACCCAAATGCCATTTCAAGCTCTCACAGTGTGGCTTTGAGTTTCCAGGACAGAAGAGTCTAAAATAGACTACTTTGGAAAAGCCTGTCCTCAGTTGTGAACAATAGCAGGCCTGACTCCATAATCTCACTGGTATCATGTGTGTCTGCAGACGCGGCCCAAAGCCAGTGACAGTGGTCCTGAGAAAGAATGGTGATGACATATTTTGAGATTAGCAAGCCCCATTTAGCAACAATCCAGCATGCCTGCACATACACACACAGACACACAGCAGCCAGACAGCAACATACAAAGTGTAATGTAAGTTGTGTCATTGTTTGCCTTGTCATTGTACTTACAACCACAAGTAAAAGCAAATGTTACAGTATGAATTACCCATTAAAGTCATATTGAATGAGTTACAGTACACATTCTTTAGCTCCTTCTTTTCATACGTGCACTGAAGAATTTGACAGAGTTAAATAAGTGAAAGATTCAGTTATGAATCAGTAACTTGTGAGGTGAATCTTCTTTAACCACACGGACCCTTTCACACATACACACACACACACACACACACACACACACACACACACACACACACACACACACACACATCATATACAGTGCACAAATTCTAGCACAGTGTCTGTGTCTCTGCTCGTGGATCTTAGTTGATCTCAGAGTGTGGAAGTGACACCACTTGCAGAGCATGCATGCTGTTGCTAATCATTGGTGTGGCAGGCTGAGGCTAAACTTAGCTCATCACAGCACCAATGTGCTTGCCTTGCATACCAGCCATGAATGACTCTCACTGTGTGTGTGTGTGTGTGTGTGTGTGTGTGTGTGTGTGTTTCCAGATTACTGGTGTCTGGAGGACCTGTACCGAGAGCTGGTGCGTCTCTATGTTGAAGCCATAGTGTCTCTCCAAGGCCGAGCCCCTGATCCTGCCACAGTGGAGGCCTGTGCTCATCTCAAACCTCACAATTTCCTGCTTGCCTGGCATACACCTTTCAATGAAAAAGGTTATTAGGGATTTAAGAAGAAATGTCTATTTTTTTTAATTAGTCCATTTATAGCTGTGTCAGAAGTTTACATCCTCATGGGTATGACTGTCATGGTCATTTTTTGGCTTTTTTAATGATTTCTTTGAGCTGCTCTTTTTCCAAGGTGCAATGATTGTAGAGCATACATCTTTAATGACCATAAAAAACAAGAATTGGGTTTGAATTTATTTTGGAACTTCTTAACTTTACATGGCCAAAGCCTGTTAACTTCTCATTGGTGATCATGATTGAATACAACTGGTAGTTTCTTTTTGCCAGCATAAAAAGAATTCGTGTTAACAGCACTCATTGGATTGACCAATACTCCGAACAATGGGAAAGTCCAAAGAACTCAGTGAAGATCTAAGGAGCAGAAATGTAGATTTACACAAGGTCTCTTGGAGCAATTTATAAACAACTGCAGATTCCAAGATCATCACTTCAAATAATTGTACATAAGTACAAGTTATTCTGATGTGTCACCACTTTGCTAAGGTCTGGAAGAAGACCCAAACTGTCACCCTGAGATGACAGGAAGTTGATTAGGATGTTCAGGAGCAACCCAGGAACCACAAAGGCTCAAGCCTGCCATGAACTGGAAACTGCTGAAACACCAGTGTCACTGTCCACAGTGAAGTGAGTTTTATATCAGAGGGCACAGACCAAGAAATACGCCCCTGCTCCAAAATCAACACCTTCAAGTTCGACTGATATTTTCATCTGCCCACATGGACGAGCCAATTGCCTTCTGGAGAAAAGTTTTATGGTCAGATGAAACAAAGTGTGAGCTTTTTGGCATCACGAGGCGTGTTTGGAGGAGTAAAGGTGAGGCTTTCAAACCTAAGAACACCGGACCAACTATCAAGCATGGTGGTAATAACATCATTCTCTGGGCTGTTTTGCTGCCTGTGGTACAGGTACACTGCACAAAGTGAATGGAATAATAAACCTCCAAATTCTTGTTTCAATTGGACAATGATCCCAAACACACATCAAAACTGGTTTTGGAATGAATGAAGCTAACATTAAGTTTCTGGAATGTCCTTCCCAAATCCCTGACCTCAACCCAATTGAAAATTTTTGATTCAATGCAATTCAATTTTATTTATATGTCACCAAATCACAACAGTCTCCTCAAGGTGTTTTATATTGAAAGATACAAGAAGATCATTTATACTTTCACTAATGCGGTTTCTGTACTGTGATGAATTCTGAATCCTGATCCTCTGCAGAGGATAAGTTAGCTGTTTTACAGCTACTCTTTTGAGAAGTTTTGAAATAAGAAAGTTAGAGCTTGGCCTATAATTACCTAAGACAGCTGGGTCAAGTTATGGCTTTTTAAGTAATGGTTTAATTACTGCCACCTTAAAAGCCTGTGGTATGCATGTAGTGTGTAGAGAGAGATTCATAAAACTTAAGACTGAAGCATTTAATAATGGCAGGACTTCTTTGAGCAGTCTTGTAGGAATGGGGTCTAATGGCTTTGAGGAAGTAACTATTGATGTTAGCGCAGAAAGATCAGCCAGAGAGAGTCTAAATAAATATCAGTAGTATTGAAAGTAGCTGTACTTAATGATATGTCTGTGGGATGGTTATGAGTAATTTTCCTCTTATTATAATTACATTAATAGTTACATTAACAGTGCCACCCAGTCTGCTTTTTTTCAGCTTCATAACATTAACCGCCTCTGTGCATCCCTCACACACACATCCTGGGATCCTGGTTCATTCCCTAGTCACGTCTCATCTTAATTGTTGCAGTGCCCTGCTCTTTGGTCTCCCTCAAAAGTCCAGCCACCCACTGCTTCAGAACGCTGATGCCCAAATTATTACCAGAACTCCCTCTACTGGTCATTCCAATACTTCAGCAACTTTATTGGCTTCCTATAAAAACGACAACTACATCAGCTACAAGATTCTGCTTCTTATTTTCAAGGACATCCACCCACTCGCTCCCTCAGGTCCTCCATAGCAATCCACCTTGCTGTCCCACAAGCCAGTCTGACCACCATGGGATCCAGAACGTTCACTCTCTTCCCATATTCAAAACCCAGCTCGAAACCTGTGCAAACTAGCATATTCTGTCTAAAATTCATTACACCACTGTTCACTATTATTTATGTTTATGTTATGGTGTTTGAATGTTTGTTTGTTGGCAGTTCAGTGACCTTGAGTGTCAGAAAGGGGCCTATAAGTGAAATATATTATTATTGGTTACATTTTTATTTGTGAAGTTCATGAAGCCATTACTAGTTAAGGTTAAAGGAATACTCGGCTTAGCAGAGCTCTGACTCTTTGTCAGCCCGTCTACGGTGCTATTTGTGGACTATGCTTAAAAGCCGGGTCCGTGCCAGGAAGCCGACCAATTTAAATGAACTCTATCAATTCTGCCAAAAAGAGTGGTCAATTATGCCAGAAGCTTGTTGATGGCTACCAAAATCATCTGGTCAAGGTGTATCTTGCTAAGGGACATTTAACATAATATTAGTAAAAAATTACATGTGCACCCAATTCATGTTTTTTTTAAGTCATTAAAGATGTATGCAATCATTCCACCCTTGAAAAGAACAGTTCAAAGAAATTAATAAAATCCCAAAATTACCATGGCATATGATGAGTGGATGTGAACTTCTGACACAACTGGAGGTAGAGTACAGAAATGTGTATCTGGATGTGTGTACGTGTGTCTATGTCCAGGATCTGGGTTCGGTGCAGCTTCCAAGGCCATGTGTGTGGGTATGAGATACTGGCAACCAGAGAGACTAGATAACCTGGTGGAGGTCAGCATTGAGGTTGGAAGAATGACCCACAACCACCCTACAGGTGATAATGTTGGCAGTTTCTAACTCTAAGAAATCAGGCAGTGACAGGCAGATAATTAAGCTTCTGGTTCACTGTTTAGTATTTCTATTTTAGCACCATGGACACCAATTTATTGTGAACTGTTGAGTCTGAGCTGTCAGCAGACTGATCAGGTGTCTTGTGATGTCATCTGCGGCTTCAGGCTTCCTAGGCTCCCTGACAACGGCACTGTTTGCATCCTATGCGATCCAGGGGAAGCCCCTTGTGGCATGGGGTCGTGAGCTCATGAAGGTCATCCCTCAAGCTGCGGAGTACTGCAGGAAGACTATACGACACATGGCAGGTTAGGCTTAGAGAAAAAAACAGAGTATGTACCCAGGTGTCTGTGAAAGCTGATGTGTGAATGTGCATTCTTATTAACAGAGTATCAGGAAAGCTGGTTCTATTTTGAGGCCAAGTGGCAGTTTTACCTTGAAGAGCGAGAGATAGAGAAAGAGGGACAGAACAAACCTTTGTTCCCTGATCGCTATGATGCTGAGGAGACAGACAAAGTAAGGCTTTTCTTTCAGAGTTTCATGCCAACAGATGGGAGTCCCTAATGGGTGTGCTGATCGCCTGTTAACTCTGTTTCTCTGCTGGTACAGATGTACAAGCGTTGGAGCTCAGAGGGCCGTGCAGGCCGGAGAGGCCACGATGCTCCCATGATCGCCTACGATGCTCTGCTGGCTGCAGGCAGTGACTGGACTGAGCTGTGTAAACGAGGCATGTTCCATGGAGGTGAGAGCTGCAGCTTTCAGGACCTGCATGTTGTTTTAAAAATGATACTTAACACATGCTCTTTTTGATTTAATTATAGGTGAGAGTGAAGCCACAGGCCTGATTGCAGCATGTCTTTATGGCCTCCTATATGGCCTGAGCCAGGTTCCCCCAAGTCTGTACCAGAATGTGGACAAAAGAGAACGCCTGGAGGAGCTGGGGGAGGCGCTGTTCAAGGCATCATCTGCAGAGAAATGCATAGACAAGTAATACTGATCTTCAGTGGCCTGAACTCCGCTGGCTAGCAGTGACAGTGCACATGACGCTGACACTGCTTCCCTCTGTCTCATACTACCCTGTAGTATCTCAGTAGTGCTATCCCACCTCTCCTTGCTACTTTTGTCCTGCTATCCTTGATTTTCCCTGCTTCAGTAAGTACAGATCTGTCATGGATAACCTTTTATTGTGGGTCACACCATGCAGTGTACAAAGCTGACAGGAATGCTTTGTGTAGGATCGTCATTTTTTTCTACATTAGTCAAATGTTCAGTTGATTGTGATATAACACCTACAGTGCTGTGAAAAATTATTTGCCCGATTTCTTAGTTTTTGAATAATTGTCACAATTACATGTTTCAGATCATCAAAGAAATTTTAATACTAGTCAAAGATGACCTGAGTAAATACAAAATGCAGTTTTTAAATGATGATTTTATTTATTAAGAGAAAAAAGCTGTCCAAACCTACCTGGCCCTATGTGAAAAAGTAATTGCCCCCTCTTGTTAAATCATGAATTAACTGTGATTAACTGCATTTTTTGGACAGCTGAGTTCAGTTTCACCAGCCACACCCAGGCATAATTACTGCCAGACCTGTTGAATCAAGAAATCACTTAAATAGAACCTGTCTGACAAAGTGAAGTACGCTAAAAGATCTCCAAAAGCAACACATCATGCCACGATCTAAAGAACCAGCTGAGAAACAAAGTCACTGACATCTCAGAAGGGAGAGGGTTACAAGGCCATTTCTAGGGCTTTGAGACTCCAGTGAATCACGGTGAGAGCCATTATCCACAAGTGGAGAAAACTCGGAACGGTGGGGAAGCTTCCCTGGAGTGGCTGGCCTGCCAAATTTACTCCAAGAGCGCATCAACGACTCATTCAGGAGGTCATACAAGAACCCAGAAGAGTTCATGATTCAAAAATAAGAAAGACACTGGACAAAAATGGCCTCCATGGGAGAGTTCCAAGGAGAAAACCACTGCTGACCAAAAAAACCCCAAACGCTCGCTTCACATTTAACAAAAAAACAACTTGATGATCCTCGAGACATTTGGAAAAATATTCTGTCGACTGATGAAACAAAAGTTCAACTTTTTTGGAAGGTTTGAGTCCCTTAACATCTGGCATAAAAGTAACACAGCATTTCATAAAAAGATCAGACCAGCAGTCAAACATAGTGGGGGTAGTGCGATGGTCTGGGGCTGCTTTGCTGCTTCAGAACCTGGACCATGAATTATGCTCTCTACCAGAAAATCCTAGATAGGTTTGTAAGCTTAGATAATAAATAAAATCATTTAAAAAATGAATTTTGTATTTTTAAAGTTATCATTGTCTAATATTAAAGTTTGTTTGATGATCTGCAACATGTCTGTGTGACAAATATGAAAAAAAAAAAAAGAAATCAGGAAGGGAGTAAATACTTTTTCACAGCACTGCAGGACCTGACATACTAACTGCTCCACTGAAATGCCTCTACATGAAATGACAGAGGAGTGGGAAGAATAAATATTTTTAACCTTTATGACATTAGTTACCTTAGAATAGCTAACCTATAGGGTCACTCCATCTCATTTCGTTTAATAAAAAACACAAATTACAGACCCCCCCCCCTCACAAAAAAAAAAAAGTTCCAAGGCAAAAACACTTCTTATTGAGAATTATGCAAAATTTCAGGTCACTTCATTTATTTCAGTTAAAATCTCACAGATATTAAAGCTCTTATGTGGAAAAAAAAAAGTATTTTCATCCAACTTCAGTGTGATATTCCCCAGGTATGAAACCATTTCCAAATTAAAATTAAAACTCTTTTAGAAAAAGCAATCTTATATCCAAAATTTGCGATGGTGTATGTGTTGGAACATATTTTAATTAAATTTCTGCACTTCTTGCTGAGCCATAAGGGTGTATAAATTGAATTAAAGCATCTTGCTCTGCTTCTGAAACAATCTTTGGGTTCCGTACATAAATATAATAATATCTGTGAAACCATTCACCTGATTTGGACTGTTTTAAAGAATATTACATGCCTTGTATATGAGAAGCTGTAAACAAAACATGAATCCCCTACCTGCAAAACCGTGGTTTCTACTTTGCTCAAAATCTACTGTCAGAGATCATCCAAGTACTTTAGGGACTTCGAGCAGCCATCACTCTATGTTAACCTGAGCTGCACTCCTGAGATTCCATGCTCATAGTAGCATATATTTACCCTAAAAGACTTAAACCCTAGCTAGAGCAGTTTTCCAGATAATGGAATTTTAAAATAGTCGCTCACAAAAGTGATGCTAGAAAAATACCCCAAAGTACCCCAACCTTCATTCATTTAATTTACTGCTTTTTAAAACTAATGACAGCAGGACCTGAAGTGTTGCATTCATTTTTTTTTCAGGCAACTCTGTGATGGTCAGACGGGAGGCATTTGATGAATTGTTACAGAATGACCCTTTAATAATCCCTAATTTCTTTTCTAACCCGTTTTAACATGAACTGTGTACATTTTCAGTTCAGATTTAATCTAATCTTATGGGATGATTTTAATTTTAAGTTGTAGAATAGTAATTTTTTGTTGTTATACTGTGATTATTGATGCTCCTATCAGCACTACATTGTCAAAGCACCACGACACAGTTTTTATTAAAATGATATGACAATTAAAATGTCACATATAAAGCGCCCGTCTCTCCTTATCTCCAATACAGCGTTTAATTTGATGGACAGCTTCATAAGTCTATCAGACTTCCTCCTTGTTACATAACCCACCCTCACAGTTTCCTAAACTAGTTACCTAATTTATGCTGCTTTGCTTCAAGCCTGAACATTTGACCTCGTCCATTTTGCTGCAGGGTTAGAATGACTGGTGGAGAAGTATTGTTTGTTGCTTGCTGATTAAATAAAACATGAAAACAAAGTCAAACAGGTCTAAAGTTATTCTGAAGATTACTCCCTTAAAGCTACTGCAACTCTAACACAATACCCCCCCTTTCTCTGTAACAACTGTGCTTAAACAATAGTGGTGGAATCAGTTTCAAAAAAAAGGAAAAACTTAGCTAAGTTTTGCATGTCCTCTATTTTCTGTAGACAAAACTCTCAGAAAACCAGTTTGAGCCCAGATGCCAGTACGTTGAGGAGGTTGGTTAGAGATCCAAAATGTCGTCCGGTGCTCCGTGGGATTCTTGAGAGTCTCCTGCAATACCTGACACAGGATCTGCCCAAGTGGACCACCCAAAATAGAAACCTGGAGAAGCCAGATGCCGGTACAGTTTCACAAAGAAACTCAAGAAACAAACATTGCTCTGATCCGAGAAATGAGACTTCAGTGAAAATGGCTCAACTTCAGACAAACTGTGAAATGGTTCAGCTGCCTGAAGTGGAAAAAATAACCCAAGGACAGACTGCTGAGACAAGTTCAAACATCTCGGAAAAGTGCTGGGTGGAGACACAAAAAAACAAAGGAAATCATACAGCAGGAGACTTAATACCCCGGCGCCTTACTACATTCCAGTTGCTCCAATCCAAATTCATAAGATCCACGCCCAAAGCTCCCATCACCCACCAGAGGGAGGTAGGAACTCTGTTCTCCAGCAAAGGACTGCTGGGTAATGTGAACCAAGACAGCAAGGATGGTATGCACAAGAGGAACAGAGCCAAAAAACTGCAAAACAAAGAAGGCTGTGTGAAAGATATGGTGGCCAAGTTTGCCATGGCTGAGCAAAAAGAGCAGAAAGTGCTGAAGAAACAGCCAATCAAACCAAGACTCATTGGAAGAGGGACCATCTTATCATCCCTCATGGAAAAGTTTGAGACCACAGCCACTGTACGTAAAGGAAGTGATTTGAAGTTTTCTCATGAAAGGAGTCCTGGAGGAGTCAGAGTGACAACTAATGTAAAAGAGAAGGTAGCTTGTCTTGAAAGAAAACAGGAGAGTGTCCAAAATGTTCACAAACCTAAACCAGAGAAGCAAATTCAGAGCAAATCGGTTGCGCAGGAGCTGAAAGGTGATCAAATTAGAAAGGAGCAGGAACACAGCAAAGACCAAGCTGTAGATATTTTACCAAACGTAAACTCACACACGGGTGAAAGAACTGATTTGACGGCAAAGCAAATGGGAGACAAGAGCGTAGATGAAGCGGTTTACCGCTCATTAAAACACGTGAAGGGTCAAGCTTATGATATCAA
The DNA here is from genome assembly GCA_024447675.2 of Pterophyllum scalare. Taxonomy (NCBI): domain Eukaryota; kingdom Metazoa; phylum Chordata; class Actinopteri; order Cichliformes; family Cichlidae; genus Pterophyllum; species Pterophyllum scalare. The sequence continues at coordinate 28,646 of JAMQGT020001412.1, read as the reverse complement.
CGTCAAAGGGCAAGAATCTGGTGAAAATCAGACTGCTGGTAATGAAGAACACTGTACCACTAACAGGCTAAAATATGCACGTGTAGAGCCGCTCTGTTCAACCTCAGTGACAGAGTGGTCATTCCCTGAACCTTACCGGCTCTTGCCACAGGTAGAGGTTCAACTGAATTGGTATGTGGTGACTATCAGGACTTGCTCTCCTGTGTGGTCCACATGTGTAGATTCCCGTGTTGAGCAGTTTCTGCAGGAAATCAGTCCTGATGCTTCAGAATGCCCAAACCTGGACAAGACAGCGAGGATAACAGGAGACAGCCCAGCCCTGCAATACTCTCTCAGTGAGTCAGCTGCAGGTGAATCCTCCACTGCTATAACTGAAGGCAATATAAAACCAAGTATGAAAGGATTTTCTATGCACACACACCATGACACCATTGATAACAGTGAATCAAGTCCCCCAAGACCTATGATGGTTCAAAGCAGGTTGCCCAGGTATGTCATCCCACGTGCTTATGGTTGTGGTTATCAACAAGATGCTGATCAGATTAATCCCTCTTTTCAATCAGCACCGCCCCCAGAAACTATCATTCCTATTGATCCAGTTTCCCTAACACAACCTAATACTACTTTGACTGCTCTTAGCACTGTGTTAAAGACACTGGAGAATTTTCAAGACACTAACTCATGCTGCATCAGCCTTCCTACAGTAAGAAGAGAAACCCCAGCAGAGGGTGAACTGCAAGAAAATGACAGCGAGGTAGAGGAGGGGGAAAAAGAAGCAACACTAGCAGACAGCAAAGGTACAAATACGCTGCAAAGTGTTCAGCTAGATGCTGCCAGTAAAGACACGTTTGAAGACAATCAGGTCTCTACTGTAACTTTACCTGTGATTCAACACAAGGACACAAAGCAGAGACCAAAGTACACGACAATCAACTATGGGGATCCTTCAGTCAAGCAAACATATAAACCCAAAGTCATTCGATTTACTGATACCTTTACTTTCTAGGCTGATACAGGGAGTCATGAAATTAAAATTCATGTTTTCAGTGTGCCTTAACAGACTTATAAATGAACCAACAGGTTCAGTGATGTTCATTTAAACTTATGAGCAGCAAATCAGCTGTGGGTCATACAAACAAGGAAAAAGTCAAAGTCTATTCCCATCGCATATTTGTGTCATATTTATCATATACTGCCACATATATTGTCACTACCAAGATTACTAACGTTTGACTGACCAATTGTGTGTCAAGGTTGAGTTGTTGCAAACAGTTGTTGCCATTGTTTTGTTCACAAACAAACAGCACTGACATTAGACTCGTATGTCTTTAAACAGCATTTTCATTCTGAAGTTGTGGTTTGACTCAATTCATTTTAAATGTGCTCAATAAAATATGCTAATTTCAGGAATTGTTCTGTACACACTGCTCAAGTTTAACTGTATCCTGTCTACATATTTTACATGCAATACCCCCTTTAATGCAAGATCTGTTTGGCCATGAATAAGACGACACAACGCAGTATTGCATGTTGATGAATGTAGCTTGTAGCTGGTCCGGAGTATTCAGATCGGTGTTAATGCAATGCCACAATCTTCCCAGGAGTGAACATTCCAGCAAATTCACCCCAAGGTCAGACCGAGCAATGCTGCAAAGAAGCCCAAGAGCTCCATCTCAGACTCCACAGGCCTCGGTTAGCATGTTAAATGTTAAAGTGCATGACAGTATAATTAAAAAAAGACTGAATAAGTATGACTTGTTTGGCTTGTCAGGAGAAAGCCTCTTCTCTGTGAAAAGAACATGGCACCATGATTTAGGTTTGCAAAGTTACATCTGAGCATACTGCAAGACTTCTGGAACAAAGTTTGGCCATAATGCACAGCACCACATTTGGAGAAAACCAAACACAGCATGTCAGCACAAACACCTCATTGCAGCTATGAAGCATGGTGATGGAGGGGTGATGATTTGGTCTTGCAGCCACAGGACCTGGGCACCTTGCAGTCATTTAGTTAACCACGAACTTCTCCTCTGTATACCAAAGTATTCTAGAGTCAAAGGTGAAGCCATCTGTCTCACAGCTGAAGCTTGGCCCAAACTGGGTCATTTAACAGGATGATTCCAAGCACAGCAGCAAATTTACAACAGAATGGTAATGGCTGAAAACAAAAAGAATAAAGCTACGAAAATGGCTCAAAGTCCAGACCTCAACTTGACTGAAATGCTGTGGAAGAGAAGGAAGAGAGCTGTACTTAAATAATTCCCACAAATTTCAATAAACTGAGGCATTGTAATGCATACTGGGCCAAAATTCCTCCACAATGATGTGAGAGACTGATGAAGTCATACAGAAAATGATTACTTCCAGTTATTGCTGCTAAAGATGGTTCCACGAGCTGCCGAATCACTCCATGATTTGTATTATCCTTTATTATTATTTTTAAACTGTCAGGTTGTTAAAGGCTTTTTCACATAGACTTACATGGTTTTTAATTTTACTGTCAACAACCACGCTCAGAGTTTCAGAATCATCAGTGTCTATACAGAAAATGTAGTGGTTTACCCTTGTTAATTCTCCCTTCTTGTCGCCATATCTGAAGATGCTGTTTACAAGAACTGCGCTTCTGCAAATACACACTCTGTGGTTACCGCTAAACATAGAGTGGCCCGTATTTTCATTCAGGGCTTTCTAAATTATTTGCTTTTTATTGTTCATTGAAGAAAAACTAACCAAAGCATCTCAGCTTTGGAGCAATTTAATTACTGAGAGGTGATAGAGTTTTGAAGCACTGACAGTATACAGTATATACAATGCTGTGAAAAAGTATTTGCCCCGTCATTTCTTTTCCCCCGTATTTGTCACACGTAAATGTTTCAAATCATCAAACACATTTTAAATCATGAATTAACTGCTATTAACCATATTTTTTTTGCAAAGCTGAGCTGAATTTCAGTACCCACACCCAGGCCTGATCACTGCCAGACCTGCTGAATCGAGAAATCACTTAAATGGACCCTGCCTGTTAAAGTGAAGTACGCTAAAAGATCTCAAAAAGCAACACGTCATGCCATGATCTAAAGAAACAGCTGAGAAACAAAGTCACTGACATCTATCAGTCTGGAAAGGATTACAAAGCAACCTATTCAGTGGACTGATGAGACAAAAGTTTAACTTTTTGGAAGGTTTGAGTCCTGTTTACACCTGGCACAAAACTAACACAGCATTTCATAAAAAGAGCATCAGACCAACAGTCAAACATGGTGGGGGTAGTGCGATGGTCTGGGTCTGCTTTGCTGCTTCAGGACCTGGACGGTGAATTCTGCTCTCTACCAGAAAATCCTGAAGGACAATATCCTGCCATCAGTTTGTGCCCTGAAGCTCAAACACACTTGGGTTATGTAGTCGGACAATGATCTGAAACCAGCAAGTCCACCTCTGAATGGCTTGAAATAACAAACAAAACTAAAGTTTTGGAGATGCTTTGGCATGACCTTAAATAGACCGATCATGCTGGAAAACCCTCCAACGTGGCTGAATTACGAGTGAAAGACGAGTGGGCCAAAATTCCTCCACAGTGATGTACAAAGTCAGTTATTGGAAAAGCTTGATTATAGTTCTTGCTGCCAAGGGTGGCACAACCAGTTATCAGGTTTAAGTGGTAATTACTTTTTCACATAGGATCAGCTTTCCAAAGAATTTGGTTAATCACAGGTAATTCATGATACGTGTTTCAGATCATCAAACAAATATCATCAAAGTGTCACAAATATGAAAAAAAAATCAGGAAGGGGGAAAATACTTTTTCACAGCATTCTTCGGGATATTTAACAAAAGATAGCGATACCATCACTCATCACCTGTCCATCTCAAGGTTGATCCTGACTGGTGATAAGGAGCATGAGAACTGTTAAAACTACAAATCTGGCGTTTGTTTTTTTCTGTACATCCATTACAGGTTTATATTAAGACTCAGTCTTGCAACACGAACACATACTGACACTCCAGACTGCTGTTTTGTTTAGGAATGTCATTATCAGCCTGGATCAAACTAGTCTGACTAATACTACTGTTGTTGTATTTGCTATCCACAAATACAAAAATAATCATGACTCAGGACCTGCTCCTATGACAGAAACCGGCACAACAACCGTAGTGCTATTTTGAAAGTCCTTCCTACCAGCCATAGGTATACAGAGTGTTTTGATGACATCACAGAGACACATAATCAAACTGAATTAAGGTTTATGCTGTTTTGACACTTTTCAAGAGATTTCAAAAAAACAAAACAAAACATAATTATCTTTTAACTAATCATCACTTCATAAAACGTTTTTAAGGTCGAGCTGTGCCAAGAGTTTTGAAGCTAATTTCATAAGTGCCTGAACTATAAATTTTTTATGTATATATAATGTCTTAACCCGTCGCCACCAGTAAAGCATATGATAATTTAATTCCAAGCATATTAAAATAAAACAAGGTTCAGGTACAATCACGTGGCTACATTCACCTGTGTTACGTGTCCTTGCTTGGAGAGCTACTTCCAACTGATGCTGCTTTTACTTGCAATGGGACACACTGGTGCTTTTCATTAAGACACGGCAGTTGCTTTACAAGAGTGCAAAATGTGGTTGTTTGACTGTTTATAAGTAAGTAAAAAAAACACTAACAAAAGCATAAATATGATGTGTAGAGTGGAATAATATCATCTGCTTTTTTATTAGCTTTCACTCTACAGAAGAATTGTTAAAGCAGTTATTAGTTACACGTTTGTAATACCTAATGAGCAAAACCAGACCTAAATTATTTTAGCCTTTAACGTTATATTTGCATCTCTTCTTTTTTTGTCTTTCTCTAGCTCGACATCTTTGTCCCCAGAGTCTCGTGAATGCACCAGAAGATCGCCCCCTGAGGGCTTTGAAGAGTGCTGTTACGGAATCCTCCGAAAGCAGCATTAAGGACTGATTGAGGCGCGCGTCCCGGGGTAAACGTCACATGTCCACGATCCTCGATGACAACAAGAGTGGAAGTTACCGAGAGCCGAGTGGGATAGATAAGAGAGAGAGCAGGAAAACCGGGCGTTGTGTTTGTTACAGCGGCACTTTGTGGAGCCTGGGGCCAACAGCAACAGGTGCATGTGGATGACGATAAAACTCACGACAAAGAATCGGTAAAATACCCAGAGAAACGAGTATAAAAACCACTTCTTAGTTTGCGAGGAAACCTAGAATGGCTCACGCCTTACTTTTTTTTTCTTTTTTTTTTTTGGGTCTGGCGTAGCAATGCTAATCCCGGGGAAGGGCAGTAACAGCAGCGTCCGGACCCGTTTGCCGCCTCTCGCAGGCATAAGGAAAAAGAAAGCCGAGACTTCAAGCTAACTTACCCCAACTTTGATTTTCTTATTCTATGTAAGTTGTGTTTCCTTTGGAGTGAAAGCAATCCGGCGGACACGTACACGGGATATCACCGGAGCAGGACAAGAGGAGGTAATGGAGAAGGAGCAAGCCGACCAACGGGAGCCTGCTCCGCCGCCTACGGTGGAGCTAAAGACAGGGTGGGCAGGTAACGTTGAAAAATGGTTAACAACCTTCGAAAACTTAAAAAAAGGAGAAGAAAAAAGAAAAACAAACAAAAAACAAAATGTTATTGTTCTGGGCTCAAGAGTTGGCGAGTATCTTATCCGCTTCGTGATTTACGCACCAGATTTTATCACTTTATTGTTAATTTGAGCTTGTTAGCTGCTTCTGATCTTGCGTTACCGTAATACTAGCGTGGTCAGGTCTTTAGTTTCAGGCGCTTCTGTATTTCAACAAATCGTGTTCACTGAGTCTGTATTCAGCTTTTCGTCCCACCAAAGTTCATCTGCACCTGGTGTAAAATATGTAGAAATATTTTTTTTAAATGACAGAATACTGTAGTATTACACAGTAATATACATGCAAAATAACTTAGGATTAAATTACAATACTCACACCTGCCCCCATACTGAATACATATGAAACTAGTGCAGATCTGTGCAGATGATATAGCCTGCCTTTATTAAGATTATAATAATGTTTTTTACAGCCTTTTACAGAGGCTTTGATGTAACTATTGTGGTTATTTGCAGGCTGTAATTGCTTTTCACTTTTGTAATAATTATTACTTAAATGCAAGATATTTTGCTCATTTCAAGCTCCATTTGTTTATATTTGGATTCCACTAGTAGTTTTGTATAATTTACAGTTCAAAATAATAGTGACCCTAGGACTGGGCTTTTAGTGCAGTTGTCTGTGTGATTGGTTGTTCCTTACAAACAGAAGGTTTGGGTCCCCCCCCTCCCCCCCTCCACTTTTTTGTCAGAGCTGTGTTTTACACTGAATCAGCTTTTTCTGGGTGTACAGGTGTTGGTGCTCATTGGAAACACACTTGAATTTAGCTGCTTTTTAGATGTTGGAAGTCCATACTAAACACAGTCATTTATTGTATGTGAATTGGAGCTCTTCCCTGCAGCACATGAAATCAGGTGACACATTGATGCACTGAAGAATCCAGTGTGTACCCTTGCTTTTGTTTGTGCAACAAGGATGTTCTCTCTCTCTCAGATGAGAAACTTAACAATTGCATAAATCTAATTTTCACGTGTGTGTGTGTATTTTTCACGGTAAAGTGGTTTCATTCTGCATATTCAGTTGTGTTTAAAAAGAAGTAACAGACTTCTGTGTTGCTGTTGAGTCAGGGAGTTTCTTCTTCAAGCGATGACTTTGCTCTTGAGGTAATCTGCAGTCAGATTATTGTGTTACCTAACTCATTCAGTTGAGCCACTTACAGCCACAGCCTCTTCATGTACTGTAGGACCTGATTGTAGTTAATGCTAATGCTAATGGTATTTGTAAAACACAACATTAATAAAAAAACAAAACAAGGCCTTGTCTAAGCACAGGGTCAATGAATCACAGCACACAGGTACATAAACACACTATTATTTAAAAAATGTGTTCAGTTTGAGTTTTTTTACTCAGCCTGTCAAAGTAATTCACAGTAGCTTGTTTCTTTGAAGTAGTTTGTAACTTTGTCCTCTTTTCCCAGTGTGGATCCGTATGGCTTTGAGCGGTCAGAGGACTTTGATTATGAGTCATATGAGGAGCTCATGTCTGAGTATCTAGTTGTGCTCACACGACGATCCATCAAGTGGTCCAAACTACTGAAAGGCAAAAGCAAGGTGCAGAAGAGTATTAAATGTGAGTATGAAAACTAAACACAGTACAGTATACCTTCACAGAGTTCATTCAAGCCATAAAACTGAACCAAAGACGAATGCTCCCCTCTCTTTCAGTAAAGCGTTACGTACGTAAGGGGATTCCTAATGAGCACCGGGGCCTGATATGGATGGCAGCCAGTGGGGCTCAAGACCAGCTGGAGAAGAACCCAGGATATTACCAGTCCCTGCTAGGAGCCGAGCACGACCCCAAACTTGTGGAGACGATCAGGACGGGTCAGCCTGTTAACAGCTTTTCACTCACAAGGCCTCATGCCTTCAGCAATAAACTTTAACTTACAGTAATCACCATTTAAATCCCGATTGGCCAAAATTAATATATTAGATTAACCACTATATTTCCTCTTAGCTTGAATCAAATCAAAATAGTCACTATTTGTCATCATTTTTATTTATTTATTTGTGAAACTAGTAAATGATGGTATATAATTATTTTTAGGTAATTCTATCTTCTTTGAGATTCTCTCAAATTCACAACGTGTGCTAAATTAAGTCCAGACTCCAGAGCAGGCTTTCTTCAAAGCGTTCTGAGTGTTTGGCTGCATGTCTTGTTCAACTGACCAGAAAAAGCACTATATGAGTGCCTGTTCATTTATCGTAATGATTCCACCACCATGTTTCACCTTAGGGATGTTACTAGCCAGGTGATGAGCGGTGCCTGGAAGACATGTTGCTTTGAGTTCATCAGACTAGAGAATCTTTTTCCTCAGTCTCCGAGGCCTTTTGGGAGTAAAGACAAAGTTCAGATATCTGAGTTAATGTTTAGACTAATATAATCTTGCTGGAAAAGCAAGCTCTCAGTTTCCTGCTCCTTATCTGTTCCTCACTCGTGTACAGTATGTATACAAATGCTCAGTACACAGTATGATCAGTGTCCTTGTGTTGTCTTGTTTTCAGACTTGAACAGAACATTTCCAGAAAACATCCACTTCCGCAAGACGACAAAGCAATGTCTGCAGAAAGCTCTGTACAATGTGCTGCTGGCGTATGGACACCACAATCCAGCTGTGGGCTACTGCCAGGTAATACACAGGTGCTCCACATCCAGCCCAAAGAGGATTTTAGGCTGGATGTGGAGAATATTACAAGAATATTAAAATGTCACTATTTGGTTAATATTTTTGATTTTCTATTATTCTTTTAGATAAAGTAAAGAATCTGCTATCTGCTATTCTTCTATGATAGTAGTTTTGATTTCAACAGAGTTGGCACTTTGCTTTGGTTCATTATTTAGAATTGTGCTGTGGGTTGAAATGTTCAGTAAATTATTTTGGAGCCTTCCAGTATAGAGGGAGCATATACATAGGACATCTGGCTGGGTGTACTTTACTGAAGTCTTTGTATACCCGAGTGAACCGCTGTGAATCGAAACAGGAGTTTTTTTCCCTTACTGAGGTTACTTCATCAACGCTTACCAATAATTTGTTTGTGTGTCCAGAGAGGCTGTTTGTGTCTGTGCCAGTGCGCTATGGTCATTATTAGCATTTGAAAGCCAAATTTCGTTCATCAGAACATATGCAACTTGGTTTGCTATTCAAACACAGCTGTGTTGATGGTTACATCTCTTGTGAAGAATAAATAGAACCTATTTATCATTAATTATATTGTGTTTTTTTCCCCCCTGAATTCCTTTTTAGTCAATGTAGACTTACTGCTCTGTCTATTATTATTATTATTTAAGAGCCCTTTTCTCTGATACTCCATGCTCAGGCAAGATAGCAGGACTCATGAAACCTAACTGTGTATCTTTGCCTTAAGGGGATGAACTTCATCGCTGGGTATCTACTCATCATCACAAAAGATGAAGAGAAATCCTTCTGGCTGATGGAGGCGCTGCTCGGCAGAATTTTACCAGGTGAGTGTTACTGTTGTCCTGAGCCCCGTAATATGACGCAAGCTCAACATACCTAGGTATCTTTCTGGATTCACTTACCCTAACACTGGAAATCGAGGAAAGCGGTTGCACGAAGCTTTTTGTACATTAATATTTATCTTTAATCCCTGCTCCTCCCTTATTCCAAGGCTGACTCTTTTGAAACTTGGTAGGAGTATTTAGTATTTAGTGTACAAAATGCTTCAGACAAATGTTTTATTTTCAGTTTTTAAAATATTTTACCAAATTTTTAAAATTTAAAGATAAACAGTACATTCATGTTTAACTTCAATGATTACTTCTCCCTTATTTATTGGCTGAATCTTTTAAAACTTGCTTCAAGTATTCACTGGGCAGATCTATACAAAATGCTTACATTTTCAAGAAATACTGTAGATTAATGTTTAACTTCAATTGCTACTCCTCCCTTATTTTGTTGGCCAATTCTTCTGAAACTTAGTATCACTATTCATGAGGCAAAGGTCTGCAGAATGTTCCAGACAGGTTTGCAACTATTTTATTTATTTAGTTGTTATAAATTTTTGACATTTGTAAAAAAATAAAAAACTAAGTATCAGCCCATGATGGTTGACCTAGAGCCAGATTACTTTCGGTTCCAATATATCACACATTGTACAAGTAAAACTTTTGACAGCGCTTTGTAGGCCAGCAGGTCTCTTGTTGTTCTGTCGGCTGCAGCCTCTGTGGTGTTTAAGGGTTTGAGAATAAAGATTAAATATGAAAACAGAATACAAACATAGGTTTACAATTTGTGCAAATTTGATATGAGGCCAGCCGGTACGGTGTAGGTGTCCTGTTTTAGGATCATATGTTAATGAGTAAACAATAAAATTGTTGTGAAATTGTTTGCTGCCAACACCATAAAAACATCAAGCAATAAAGTTGCATCTGAGAATCTATGTCTATTACTGATACTCATCAGGGAAACACAAAGACTTTAGATGCTACTGAAAAGCATAACACAGAAGTCTCAGGGATCTTCTGGAAATGGTGACAATATTTTCCTGAGAACTGGTTGGTCAATAGTCAGTGATTTCTAACCTGCTCCAGAGCAGGTTCACAGTATAAGTTACCATGGCAATATACCTCAGTAAGAGGTAAACCAGCTTCGTAGTAGAGAAGACCCAGGGTTAACCCCAAAGTTACCCGGATAAGACAAATCCTGCTTTGCAGTGCAGGCTTCTGGTCTTGTGACAGGTGTGTATGTGTATGTGTGTAGATCCTTTGGTTGCTCCAGTGCTGTAGGCTAAGAATAATCCTGTCACATGGTCTGTCTGTGGCTTAAGAGCTACACTCTTGTTTCTCTGATCTTGCAGTCAAACAAGGGATTTTAATAAAAATCAGAAAATCTGGTTTAATTTGAACCGTTTTACATTGAAGCTGTTCATCCAGTTGTTGTATTGCATATGTTGGTTTGTTCATATCAGTGTGTAATAATGTGTGCTTGTGTTGTTGTGGTTACAGACTACTACAGTCCAGCCATGTTAGGCCTGAAGACAGACCAGGAAGTGTTAGGGGAGCTGGTGAAGGCAAAATTCCCCCGAGTATGGCAGATCATGGTGGATCATAACGTCATGTGGACCCTGGTGGTTTCCCGGTGGTTCATCTGTCTCTACATAGACATCTTGCCTATAGAGGTGAGTGTGTCTGTTATCAGTGTTTTAGCCATGAGGGGATTCCACATTATAACCCAGTGGTACTGCCACAAAACTTTATTTTGTGGCTGCTATTTAGTTCTAGTATCTCAAAAATAGTCAAGTTATTCACTAAATACACATGCCTCATCCCAGGGCAGTTTTTCGTGGGTTCAGATAAAAAATGAGAACAACTGTTTGTTACTTGTGTTGCTTAAACACAAGGAATAGAAACCACTAACCCACTTCGTACAGCAGTCCTTGTTATCATCTCCCTCTGTTGGCCTTCAGAAGGGTGTGAGCTGCTGTTTGTTCACCAAATACACACAAACTTCTCTAGGAGTGTGCAACACTTGCAAATAGCAGTGGAAAATAACAAGTTGGCTGTCAAAACTTATTTTGAAGTTCTTGAATGTGAGCTTTTTTTTCTCCCTGGTATTTCCTGCATCTCGACACTTACTAAAGACAAACCATTGCTGCACTAGAAACACGGAAAATAGTCAAATTTGGAAAAGAGCACGTATGCATTTTTAGTAGCAGTGCTGAGAAATCTACAAAATAATTACAAAAAGCCACTTGCCAGTTAAATATGAATATACTGGCTACAAGTTATGAATAATTAAAACCCATCGAACAGGATACCAGTGCTTGTTTCTTGTTCACAGGCATTAAAGTAGTGTAGTTCTGCAACTGAAACTATAATTATATCCCATGATACTAATAAGATAAGATAAGGTTTATTTGTCACATGCACAGTTATACACAGTACAATGATAGGTCATAGTAAGCTTTGTCTTTAGATTGTGACACTTTGAGTGGATGTGGTCGGTTGCAGCTTTTAACAAACCTTAAAGTATATGTCAGCCCTGAAAATGCCGTGTGTTTATCTTCTGAACTCAAAACGTTACAAGAGCTCACAAACAGTGGAAAATACTGTAAGATGAATTCAAAAGCTTAAAATTTCAATCTGTGTCTGTAATTGGAGGGCCTGTAACTGGGGCAATTTTAGTATGAAGGTACTCACTTTCATTAAATATACAAAGTTTAAAAAAAAATCATGTGTTTCTGGTCAGGCTGGAGGCACTGATTGATTTGTATAACCCTGCAAACTACTCAAATGCTGTTAAACTACATTAATACTCCCCAGAACCATTCAGTATAGCCTCTTTTTGATGCAGTTTGACCTTCACGTTATATGCCACTATGTCTTTTATTGTGGCGATTCACTGCTTCGTTGCTGCTTTTTTGCAGACTGTTCTGCGAATCTGGGATTGCCTGTTCTACGAGGGCTCGAAAATCTTGTTCCGCGTGGCTCTATCGCTGATCCACCACAATCAGGCTCTGATTCAGCAGTCACAGTCACTGCCAGACGTCTGCCAAAGCTTCAAGCAGATCACACACGGACCATTCGTAGAGGAGTGCCACACATTCATGCAGGTAGAAAACCAAAAAACTAAATAAAAAGCACTGCTCGTTATTAAGAGTCATTTTACTGGATGGAAGATCAGTGAAACATTCTTTGTACTTTTCTTTCATTAATCCTTTAATCCCTGTGTTTCCTGTCTTTCCTAGAAAATCTTCACTGAACCAGGAAGTCTCTCCAGGGCAACCTTGACTAAGCTCCGAGCGACCTGTCGCTCTCGAATCATTGCTGAAGAATCCTGACCTCTCCGTCCCCTCCCTATTCCTTAGACTCGGTACTCATTCCAGCAGACGTTTGCACCTTTTTTTTTTATTAACTCAGTCACAGTGACTGCTTTACATACTGTATACTGTGAGTCTTACACATATGTGGAAACAAAAATGAAGCCCAAAGTGGTAAATGTGTGAATATAAGAGGGTGTTCTTAGCTCTGTTCTGTGTGAGCTGGTGATTCCATTTGACATGATCCTGTAGTTTATCTTGGGTAAGCATTTCCTTGTGTTTAAATGTGGAATTGTGCTCTTTGGCCTAGAAAGTCAGTCACAAAGAAGAAACGGCTTAGCAGTAAATGTTCAGGTCTGATAAATTATAACTTGTAGACTGTAAGCACAGCTGGAAGAAAAATAAATCTTTGTCATGAATATTAAATGCTGTTCTTTTGATTAAATAGAAAGTTGACATTCAGTGCTGGCACAACATGTGAATTTCATCACTTAATTTTTTTAAACAAGTCAGTCTGTGTGTAGTTATTAGCAGTGTTGAGGTTTTGCAGCCTTTTTGCAGTTAAAACTGGTGATACACTCTTTTAAATGCAGTAAATTATAAATAATTGTCAGATATTGAAAGTTCCAAGTGTTCTGGAAAAATGGGCAAAAGCACTCAGAGGACATTTTCAGGCCCTTTTATAGTTCAAATAAGCAGAAATGTCCAGGCGGACACATAAGGCTTAGAAGATATAAGGTTAAAGTGTACTATGGTGACTTAGAGGCCTAAAAAGGCTGATGGGCTATTGTTAACGCGATAACTTGAGAACGATATCACCTAGGATGTTCAAGTTCACACCATAGACGCATGTGCTGAAACTCTGCGAGGAGTTTGAATCTCAGTGACCTTAAGGTAAAGGTCAGGTTTTTTTGAAAATCTTGTGAATGCGATAACTCGAGAACAATGTCACCTTGGATTTTCAAATTGATGCTACAGATGCATCTACTAAAAATCTCAGACAGCTCAGTTTTTATCATAATGCTGATGACAGAAAGTGTTCTCAGTGGTTTATATTTATTATGATTTTAGCATATCTTATTCCTGATTCTTGCTTAGCCATTTGCTTTTGACGTGATACGACGAATAAAGGCACTGAGGTTCAAATGCATCACATTCAGATCTACTGAGACCTGTAGTTATGTGCTCTGGAACTTGTGCTTCCAGGGGATTTGTGCTACCTAAAGTTTGTACTGCCAGGAGGCTGAGGGGGTAGCACTGGTGGTTGACAGTATTTTTTTCCCCTTATAATGGTGTGTTCAGGGGTCCATTTCAAAAAAAGCAGATTTAACAAAGGGAATCTAACCCTAAACTCTGAGGTGGGAAATTAATTTTCAGTTATAGGAAAAAGCTGATTGTTGTTAGTTCAGTATGTTTTCCCTGAGTTAAACAAATGTGTGGATAACGAAAAGAAAGGCCAGCATCAATGGCATGTCGATAGCATGATTCATCGTGGCATTGGGTAAATGGAGGAGCTGAAAACATCTGGATCAAATAGAAATGACACTTAACTATATGGATGATTGATTTTACAGTCAGACCCACTAATGGTTTTAATAATATGCATTTATAAAGGTGTGTAGGTTCTAGCTTAACATTTCTCATTCAGGTTTTAATTGTCAGAAAACCAACTTAATGCAGCCTTAAACTCACTTTAAGCTGAATTTAATTTTCAAATCCAATACTGGTTCCAAGTGCACCACAATCCTCAAGTATTTACATTGTCTCTAACATGGCGCCAACTATGAGAGGAATGTTTAATCAGGATAACCAATCACAACACCGATTATTGGTCTGTGTTTTGCATATCTATAGATGTTCTCTTTAAACAGTGATTGCTCCAGTGCAGCTGCCCTAATGCAAACGTGGTCAGCGTAGATTTTGGCTATAGAGGAACCCACCAAGTGTCTGCTTAGATTGGTTGGAAAGGTGCTTATTAAAAGATTCTGATTTTGTTTTCAAAGATGTCAAATATCTGTAATTAAATGCATTCCAAAGGACAGTGTGTATGATCTTTTACATACATTGAAAATCCATGTTTAAAGAAATTAAACATGAAATCAGATTGCCACTTTGTGCTCAGTAGGTGGAGGGGGTTCAAACAGGTTCACACATCAGATACTGTGCTGTGTTTAAGCTGCTGCTCTTTGGAATCAAACCAGCTTTCTGGAACAGGCCAGAAAGCTGGTTTGGTGATTTGATTTGTTTGGAGTTTGTCCCCCCTTTCTAGTGTCATTGCACTGATACCAGTTTGTTGTACTGCACAAAAATGCATCTGAGTAACACACACCTGAGTAATCAGCTCTGAGTAAGCAGTGCGACAGCAAAAACAAAAAGTGGGATTTATCAGATTTTATTAACAAATACAAAACAAGATCAAACTCAGTGTTTTATTAAAAATAGAAGATGACAGAATTCATATTAACACTTTTGGGAAGGAGCTGTGAAAAGCAAGAATGGAGAAGTCAGCCATGCACCTGTTCACAAGTCCGTTAAATATATTTTGATTTAGTAGACTTTGATTTTATATATGGCCTCATGAGGGCACAATCCACACCATTGCCACATCTATGAGACCCTACAGTGAGTGCACTGATGGGGCAGGCGTTCAGTCTCCCCTGTGGAGGAATATGACTGGAAAGAAGAGCCTTCTCTTAAGAGTTTCCAGAATAATCCCATGCTCGGGAAGTATACATATACCTGTGAGTATGTTTTGGTAGTTCACGTGATCCCCTCTGCCTCTTCAATTGGAAGATTCTGTATAATTACACAGCTAAAAACAAACAGCAGTTAAAGCAAATACAATCCAGTTCCTAGAACATGAAACAAGAGCAGACCATTGATGGCTAACATGATGCAGCAAATTCAAATAAACTTTCTCCAACTTGGAGTCATCTCAGGTTTCATCAAGATGCACACCATCTAAAGTTAGTTTTTAAATCATCATCCATAGAGAAAGTGAAAAAAAACGATATGCCCACACATGCACTCCTTACAAAGAAATATCTGCTTGCATTCACTCAGGCTCATGCCCACAGAATTATCCTTCACTCAGTAACACCCTTTGGTTCATCCCTGCACCGATCAGCCTGTCGAGTTAAAGTCTAACGAAGGGTCCGCTCAGATGGCCTGGTACCCAGCATGGCTCCTCCTCTTGCCTATTAGGTATGCAATGAGGGTGATCAGCACCAGACCAGCAAGAGCTGCTCCAACAATGATGGGGATCATCATCTGGTTTTGGTCCATCTGACACTCCTCCGCTACAAATACACAAAAGAGGGAAAACAGATCAGAAGGTGAAGCAGCACAAACAAGAAGTCAAGTTTTTGCTGTCAGGCTGATCAAATTAAAAGCCCATTACTGTTTCAGTACAGAGTGAGTGTTCAACTGTGAGACATTTCTTTTTATTTACTAGTGCATCTCCCCCAAAGGAGACATTTTATAAGTAAAGTTTTCCTTTATTTAATTCAAAAAGTTAAGACACTTCTATTATAGTTTCATTGTAGGTAAAATATTTTATGCATTGCCTTTTTAATTATGAGTACTGGACTGCTGCTCAGTGGTCCAAGGTGAAACCTGGCAACAAGGGAAATGCTACACAGGCATAATAACCAGTCATTATTAGTGTTGTAGACTTCCAAACTATCAGACTTTAAAAAACAAACAAAACAAAACACACACAACCTGATGGGGGGAAAGGGATGAAGAACATGTTTAATTTAGTCATACCTGTAGCAAACTGGTCAGTCTTGACACCAAAAGGCTGGACTTTGAGTTTGAATGTGTTGAGAGAAAAGGCCGCTGACACAAACAGAGTCTGCTCTGTGTTGCACATGTAGGAGTAGCCCAGCGTACTCCGCAGGTAGTCGAGACTGGTGTTACTCACTGACAAGGGAACTGAGTGGAGATAAAGTTCACATTTTAGTCAGCTACAAAAAGAGGGGGGGGAAAGAAAAAAAAGTTGCTTATAACGGGTGACCTACCACTCATATCTGCCCAATTAGCAAACAGCATTATCCCACTCAGGTGATACTTGCTGGTTGTGGAGTTCTGTGGACAAGAGGAAGAGCTGAGTAAGTTTGGAAACCAAAAAAAACTGACCATAGCCACATCAACAATGAATATGTGGTCAAGTTTACCAGAGTGAAGGTGAAGTTGAGCATAGTATTTTGCCCCCCTGTCAAAACCAGTGTAGCACTGCTGGCTCCACATGATCCTGATGAATTTGTCAGATTAGGAGTGAGGTTTAATAGTTCCTGGACAGTCTGCAAACAAAAAGAAAAAAAAAAAAGAAGTTATTGTTACAAGTTTTTTATTTACACTGACGACTGGTTCAGCATTTGCTGTTTGGGAGGAGTTCCTGCTCACGAGGTTTACCTTATTATGAGATTGAGAGGTGTAGGAGATGTTGAGCTGCAGCCCCATTTGAGCCAGGAGACACGTGGTGCCGTTGGTGTCCTTTACAGAGTAGTTGCCCTGCTCAGGTGTTCCTGAAGGAGTCGGAGTTGGAGCTGGAGCTGCTGTTGTACTGACAGTAGTAGGTGAAGTTGTTGTATTGGTTTGATCTGCCATACATACACTCTCTGTGCCCAGAGAAAGGAAAAAAGAAAACCGTGATAAACATTAAGGAAGCAGCTCAAAAACTCTTGAAACCACCCAGGAACGAAAAACACCAACATCCATCTACCTGCTCGACTCAGGTCATTTCCTGGCATGTATGCCTCCAGCCTCATGTTGGTGAAAGTGACATTTGCAGTGCCGACTGCAATAACAGTAGGGCTCACACATCGGTAGGTGGTGTTGATTTCTGCCTGAATCCCAACAGAAGCAGACACCAAAGTGACCACACCTACAACAATGTCAGAGGTCATAGTTAGAAATCAGCACTATATTACCTGACAGCACCAAACAGCAGTTTGTTCAGTTTTTGCCCAAACAAGAATTCATAAATGAAATTCATCTGCAACACAAAGTATTATACCTGCAGCACCCCCTCTTAATACTACAACATTCATAACAGATTTGTCTTATGGCACACATTTTTAAAGAACCAATTTATCATATTAAGATCTGACCACAGGAATCAGGACAGTGCATGTTCTTACCGGACATGTTGGCACTGGGGAAGACCGAAGTGTCATTCAGGTTGTACTGCAGAGTCAGGTTAGCAACATCATACAGATTTCCACTGGTTGAAAAGCTCAGCCCAAGACTGTGGCCAAATCCAAACACTGCCACCAGCCAGGGGGAGCCACCGTCCTTGCCACACGTGCTGCTTGCTGCGTCTACTGTGGTAGAGTTGGGCAAAGACATCTGCGCTGTTCTCTGAGGACAAGACAAGAGATGCAGCACAAATGAATAACTGAAGACACAGAAACAAAAGTGTCGGTGCTTTCAGAAAGGGAAACTAGAAGACCATCAGTGTACGTACCACTGCGCGGCTAGTGTTGTATGCAATGGAGAATGATGCAGACAGATCAGCTTTGATGCAGGTGGAGTTCTTATCCTTCACCTCAAGCGTAACAGCATGAATGCAACCTGGATACGAGGGACAATAAGGAAAAAATATTTAAGAAAAAAAATTGTATCTGGGCACCTTTCTGTGAAAAGCTCATAATTTGTTTCATAGATTCCACAAAAGAAATGTAAAAATGCCAAAGATAACAGTTTGACAGGCATAAAATACTTTTTGCACCAGCAAGGCACTATTAACCAAGTAAACTGGACAAAGGGAGGACAAAAAGAGAGGTAGGCCTAACAAAAATCAGTGGGAACAGGTCAGTACGCACAGAGAAGGTCAGGAACAGTAAAGTCAGTGTCTACATTCCCCATTTTCCTAGCAAAATAAAGAAATTAGTGGTGGCTCAAGACTTTTGCACCGTACTGTAAATGATACATTAAGTAACTGAATTGTGTGATGTCATTAACACCTAAAACTCAATCAGATGTAAGCACTGATATTCTCCTGGGCTCAGGTTATAATCCAATTAAGAGTCTGACTCCCCATCACAGTTCAGTTGGCTATGACACTAATGTATTTAACACCCACAGTTAAACTGAGTGCGTATTCTTGATGTCAGTCTTTAACTTGACCTGGTTAAATAAAAGGGTAACGATAACAGTGACGGTCTTACAGAACAGCCTCTGTTACATGAAAACAGTTAACAGAAGCCACCACTAGAGGGCTACAGACTGCTAAAAGTGAAAGACCGAGACCACAAACCCAAAAGCACAAGACACAGCACTCAGTGAGCACTGAGCAACAGATGTTGGGAAGTACAACTTCTAGAGGAAATAGTCTTTCAAAATTGTGTTCTGGGCAGTTTACGGGAAAAAAACAAAAGCAAAACAGATTTGACTGTCCTTATTCTTGGGCAGTGGTCAGGTCCTGCCTCCTTTTCCTAATTACTTTACGGTAATAAAAAAATAAAATAAAAAAATTTTGTTCTAATGTGTTCTTTGGTTTCATGCATTTCATATGAAGAGCGTCAGAACAAAGAACCAGTAACCAAGGTTGTCATTTTAAAGGAGGAGGAATAGGACATCTATAAATGATATGAAATGTAATATTGAGATTAGTTTCTTATTCTGTCCATTCCTGTTCTCTCTTTCTGCAGGAGAGATGGTGCAAGGCTTTTGGTGTCATAAAGGCTGGCAATACAGAAACTGAAATAACTACTGCAAACTAAAAATCACAAAACCCTTACATTTATTGTACAGCATTCATTTTAATAAAGCTCACTTTATTTTCGTAGAGGGTTTTTTAATCTCATGGAGCAACAGCTCATAAAAGCTGATTTTATTACAGCACTATAATATTCAGAGTTCACCTGTGGGTTGAACCGCCTGCTGAAAATTCAAAACCCATCAGGATGTGAAATGAAGAACATTTACAGGATTGTTTCCAGTGACCGTTGGATGGGGCCTTGCTACAAGTTGTTGGATTGAATTATCTCCTTTCATAAAGGATGGTCCCATGGATCCTCTACTAAAAGGATAATGGTAATGAAGCAAGCACCACTGTTTTTGGTTCTCAGTCATCCAGGTCATGGTCTTCAGTGCTTGAGCTGAAGGCAAGTGGAATTCTTTTAGGTTCTTCAAGACCCCTAAAGGTTAAAACACCTGGAACTCACCATCAGTTTAAGAGCTGAAGTCTTTCAGATTAGAGCTGAAACATCAGTTTTTAAATGCAGCTATTACAATTAATGTTAAAGTCAACGGCTGAAGGCGTTTAAGGTGGCTGCTGAGTTGAGACCCATGATTTTGGATACTTTGACAAACCCGATCTGAGCTTGCTGAGCCACCCCAGTTTTGTGCAACGGCAGGAGCAGATTGCAGCTTATACAGAAAACTCTGCCAACCTGGCAACTTTCACACTGGCAGTCCACACGTGGGCTATTAATACCTTCATCCTCTGGAAACTTCTAACCCACTGCTACATGTTTCACTGTGTCAGATGCTGGCTGTAAATCTCAAACACATTGTTAGCTACAGTGAACACTCATGAACTAAATCATATCCTTTAACAAAAAAAAACCAAAAAAAAAGTAATGCAATACTGGAGTTTCACACTTCCTTTAATGTCTGCAGAGAAGCTGACGTGCTTTGGCTCAGTGAGGCTGTTTTATGTGTATTCAAAGAGGAACAGTCAGTCACACTTTATCAAGTTCTGTTTGGCGTTCTCCGAGATAAAACGTGTGGGAACAATGAAATGGAAAGTACTTGTCAACAGAAAACTCAATGCTGGTAAGTTATAAAAAGAAAAAAAAAATCTTGCCACACTGAAAAAGTTGTGTAAAATTCAGGAAATTAATAGAAAAATGCTCCCAGTATTTGCTAGGGGACAGATTTAGTCCGTGTTTGGCCTGTGGGCGTAGACATTCACCCATCATGCCACTGGTAATTTCATCACACTTATTATTCAGCCCACTGACTGCTCTTCCTTCCTCCATTTATTGATGTGAATATAAAGAGCACTGTGCACCAGCGACTGTTGGTGGGCTCTGTCAATCACACGCACTTATTCCTCACTGAAACTTGACACACACACACACACACACACACGCCCCATCACCTCTCTGTTGACCCTGTAAACACGCTGCAGACCGTTTACACAACACTGCAATCTGGTCATGAGCTACAGACGCCATGTGTGTGTACAGATCAAGCTGCAGACAACAGCATTAGATAGCTGGTGTGGAAACAATATCAAAGCACCACTTTTGTAGGAAACTCTCACAGTTGCAGATTCAAAACTGAACCCCACAGCGAGATTTATTTTAAAAACAACTTCAGTCATCTAGTTTCATATTACAGAGCGAGTACGGCAAGAACTCGAGCTATAACTGTGTTGGCCTGTTTTCCTGTGTCAGCAGCCAGGTGCCTGTGTGTGCAACACAAAGCAAGCATGGCAGTCATGTGAAGCTCTCAAATGACACAACAATGAGGCCCATCTGCAGCTCACCAACATTAAAAGAAAAAAAAAATGGACATGACCAAGTCTTTCGGGTCACTGTGGTTTGGATTCTCAGAACCTCAGTGTCAAACTCTGAAAGGCTGTGGCACTGATCCTCAGGACACAAGTTAGTTATTACTGGTGACCTTTACCATAAAAACCCTTTAAATATATCTAGTAAGTTTCTCCACCCTGAGGAGGTGCTTCGTGATGTCGGGCCCCTATTGGCCCCGTTTTACATTAATAAAAAGCTTGGGAACATTTTGCTTTTTTAAGAAAACTGCATTTTTGCTTATTTAAAGTGCCCAAGCTAATCTGAAAGTTGTAAAATACACTGATTAACAGAATCACTCAGCAATCTCTGCCCTTTTTGTCATGAAACACTTCAGAGAGTTTCTGAAAACAAATGTCATTGTGTGCAGAAAACTTAAACATTACACGCCATGCAGGGGTTTTCCTGCTTATAAAATTTTGGAACCCCCAAATGTGTGTGCATGTGTTTTCATTTACTCAAGCTTAATATACACTGGTTTATGAAATTATTATTAGTTGTAAGAAAATGTATAAACATTAGGGAAATACTTGATTTTTTATTTTTTGCCACATAAGTACAAAAATAGTGAGTATGCGTGTACACGCAAAAAGCCAGTGTTTTAAGCCAGGAAAAACCCTTCACACTACACCTCTAATCTGGGCAGAAACAGAAGTAGGAGGCCCCAGTGCACAACTGAGCAAGAGGACAAGTATATCAAAGCCTCTAGTTTAATAAGTTGGCAAGTAGTACCAGTAAAACACCAGCTTCAGCCCACCAGTTGCGAGGCTAGTCTACAAAATTTAGGTTTTTGACCATCCTGAGTATAATCCAACTGGCAAAGGCTGATGTTCCAGAGACTCAGAAATCCCCACTTTCAGCTGTGCATCATCATCATCATCATCATCTCTGATGTGCAGCCTTTATAACATAAACTAGGAACAGCGCCATGAAAAAAATAGCCATTTTGAATATAGGCTTGTGTACGCCTATGTAAATTATCCTCTTCAAATTATTATTTCATTAAGAAACTGAGTTTAACATTTCTGACCAATTTAAATTATGATGGACAACAATGACCCTTAGCTTTAGAGCTGTACTTCATAATTTACACGCAGGAAACGTCCAGAACTAACCAGCTGATTTAGGCCAAATGCCAACTGACCCCCCCCCCCCACACACACACACACACAAAAAAAACTAAACAAAACAAAACGAAAAAAAAAACTAAACAAAACAAAAAAATTAATTATGTTTTTATTTTGGGGTCTGATTTTTTTTTTTTTTTTTAATCTAGGGGTCTGGTTTGGTTTAAAAAAGGTCAATGGACAGCTTGATTAATCAGCTAAGCTAAGGGGCCTGTCTGGTAACACACCGGTACCGTACCAATCGGTACTGCCGGTCTAACGATTACTCTACTTCACAACTAAAGCAGCAGGAGGTTTCTTTACCGTATTTAGTCCAACTGTAGCAGCAAAGAAAAAACACTCACCTAAAACCACAAACCAGACGGAGAGTCCGGCCGCAGCGTGAGACACTTTCATCTTTTAAGCGGAATAACAGGCAGGTTTTCCACCCTTGCAGAAAGCAGAAAATGCCCCGAGGGGAGCGGTGCTGCTGAGCCGCCGCCGCCGCAGGCGCAGGTGGGTCTACACGGCCACACTTGTCTCCAGAGCAGCTCCTAAGCTGAGGCGACGCCGCTGCTCCTGTTTACGTCTGTCTGCTGTCTGGAGGCAGGCAGCCGAGCTCTTCAGTCGCCCTAAATTACGTCCGGCTGATGCTAAAAGACCGGTCAATCACAGACGTACCATCTGATTGAGCCTCATCCCGTCATGTGAACTGGTAGCCTTTAGAGCTGCGCGAGTCACGTGAGACCGCCCCTCCTGCTTCCTGTGTGAACTCAGCTCCGCGCCACAATAAACAATGAATACATTAAATGCTGCACATAACATTGTTACTGCTCTGCAAGTAACAACATCGTTTCGTTTTGTAAAGATGCATGAGAAAATATTTGTTCTTGCCCTACATTTACTGCAGGGTAGGGTATACTGGCAGGGTGCTGATAAACACCTAATGAGAAAAGTAGTGCGCAGTGACTAATCACACGAGTGTCGCAGGCAGGGCTCATTAATTAAAATGAGAAGAATCCGTTTTCCCCTTTCTATCCCACACTTATTAAAGGAGCTGCAACATTTTCAAACCACTTATGGCATGTTAGATTTGTATTTATATCACGTGTGTGACCTACAGCAGAGTGCACTCTGTATAGTTTATCATAGGGGTTGCAGCATGTGAGAGGCGCCTCCACTGTGCTGTGCAGGCTGCAAAGTGTATGTGTTGTGGGCAGTCAGCTGACACCGTCAATTCACTGAGGGCGTGCAAAACCCTAGAGGGAACTCAGAGGGCCCTGCTACATTTTCTCTGCATAGTTCAGCCACCCAACTTTTTTTTTTTGCCTTTAATGAGACTGTAGTGTCAGTCAGCTGTGCCTTAACACCAATATTTCTAATATAAAACAATATCAAGAGAATGGTGAAAAAGGCGGTGTCGTTAGCACAGTAGACAAATCCTCTTTAGTTGCCCAAACTGCCCCTTTTTTCACTAATAACTTGTTTTGTCTTCAATTGCAGGGATTGCTCTGTGTCAGTATGCACACATCACTAAACGAATCATTAAATATCCATTTATTCAGCTTCACTTTCTGCACTCCTACACAGAATACAATCTGATCTACAAAAACATCAGCACGTGACAGTGGATTTGGACATTTTGGTCAAAACAAATACAAAGATGCCAAAAGTAATACCCGAGCAGCTTGCCTGCATACGTTTTAGCATCTGTGCTCTTTACTGTTCTCATCCTCAACAGCTGTGTCAAGTAACAAGCCAATCAAGTTTATAGTCAGCAGTTTATGCAGCTGTCCATAAGGAAATCTCGAAAAAAAAATCTTAAAACTCAAGACAAACCAACTATAGTAGAAAATAAGTGATAATAGAATGACACAGAGGAAAATAACCCAATCCAAGGAAGGGGAAAAAAAAAAAACACAGAGGAAAGTGCTAGTTATTTTCTGTTGTGTGTTGCATTAGCAGATTTGCAAGTCACATAAATCAACCATCAACAACCTGGGCCACTCCTCCAGCCCAATCTTAGAGTCCCACTAAAGATATTGCAGAATGGGAGCAGCACAGCCAAGTGTCTCTCGTCTCTCTGGAGCTCTCTGTCATCTGGACCTTGTGTCCAGGATTGTGGACGGAGGGAAAGATGGGCACCAGAGGAGAGTCGGGTGGCTGAGGGGCTGTAGTCCTGTGCTGGGGGGCCAGCTGTATGCTTGTTGTGAAAGAAGCACGGCGGTGACAGTGGTACCCCGTCAGGCAACATAGTGATACTGGTTAGGAGTCTCCTTGTCACGTTCCATGTAGTCTCTGTCTATGAGCGACTCGATCCGCTTCTTCAGATCACCCGGCTGTGGAGAGGAAGGGGAGTCAGATGAGCTTACGGTGTGTGGTGAAATATGTGTATATGAAAAAAGAAGCTCAATCTTAATCACCTTTACAGGGAACTTCAGCTGGTTGTAAAGCTCTGATACCAGTAGGTTGTGACTGAGGGTCTTCCTCATCTTCATGATGCGTACCACAGCTGCATCGATCTGATACTGTCTGTCCTGAAACACGCGCTCCGTGGTGCTCACCTGCTCCTCTACCTGTAGGGAAAAAAAATAAGCAAGGAGGAAATCTAAGTAGCAAGTTAAAACAAAAAAACAAAAAACAAAAAAACCTGCAGTGAAGAAACAAACCAAAAAGAAGTCATTTTTACCGTTTCCTTCATTTGGATCTGGTTGATCTTGATGCGGAACAGTTTGTGTTTAAAATCGTTGTTGAAATTGAAACGGTCTCCGTCCTCCACGTCTTTCCCTCGAGGGCTCTTGTTGAGGACGCGTGCTTTTCCACAGGCCAGAGACTGCAGCGTACGCCTGAGCTCTCCCTCCTCTGTGCAGGGCGAGAGAACAGCAGTGTGATACAGCAGGTGCCCCCCCCCCCCAGACAGAAAGTATACACTGTGTAAAGACATGCGTTACCTATGCCAGTGGCAGCACGAATCTCCTCCATGCTGAACTCCTCTCCCTCATTAAACATGAGCAGCACCAGTGTCTGGAACAGGGAGACCTGCAGCTCCTTCTTGCCCTGCAGGATAAAGTAGTCACATTAAGTCCAGGTGCAGTTCATATGTTTTCTCAGCCCAGTGTGTCCACCTTCTCCACGCTCCATTACACCTTACAAGGCCCTTACCTCTTTAAACTCTGCCTTTAGTACAGCATGGCCCAGCGTGGGCTGCCACTGCAGCTTCCTTCCACTGTGCTTACCCAGGTAGAATAGCTTGAACACCTCCTGCAGTTTTACCATCTATCAAAACATAAAAATAATATTTGTATCAAAATTGTCTTTAATGCAGTTAAATAGGATTAGCTAATAACAATAAGGGAATACAGCATAACAAGGTTTTTGTTTAAACAGTATTTTTCTCAAAAACATCACCATGTTGTGTTTTTTTTTCCCTAAAAATAAGCACACTAAATGCATGTATGTACAGTGCTATTAAGTGAAAGCATGGTTTGAGCAAATAGTCTGATGCTCAGTTTCAGTTTCTATTTTCCACAAAATTCAGCAAATCTTTTCCTTCATTGCACTGGTCGAGTGTATTTGTGTGCCGGACCCAAATCTAGAGCTGCTTACCTCCGGGGGCAGGTGGACCTCCATGGGAGTGTAAGAAGGCCAGTAGCCCATAGTGAGGATGTTCACAGTAAGTTCTATGTTGCTTGGCTCACTCTGGTTCTGCATATACTGAGTTAAAATAGCACAATCATTTTATAATGATGCATGAAATATGCATTTATGGACACAATTACAGTGGAATACATCTACAAAGTTCAAACGTGGCATCAATATTTATGTTAATATTTACATGCACAGAAACTTCAGGTACCTGTTTGAACTGGATCATGATGTCTTTAGACAGCTCCATGTCCTTGAACATCCCCTCAAGCTTACTGGTAAATGCCGCTCCACATTCTGCAGGAAATCAAGACCACAAATATTACAGCTGGCTGCTTCTCACAACTCACACCACCACATAACCACCAACACCCATGACCGTCTATATCAGGATTATTAACTTCTTCTTTAGGGCTGCTGCTCTAATACTGCAATTCAAAAGCACTACATTTTAGAATACAGTGCATGCACCAGGGAAGGTCCATCAAAAGACCAGTTTTCTCATTTAAGTGCTTTAACATGTCAAGCATATACCTGTGTGAGGGAAGCATTTGGATCAATGATAACATGGTGGTAAGGTGGAAGACATTTCTAATCTGATAAAACCAGCTACTCTGCTGACTCAGCAGCCAACAGCCAGTTGTTCAGGGTTTCCAGTGTAACCAGGATACCTGGATTGTGGAAATCCTGTTCAGGATTTCCTGTTCTGTGGGGCTGCTGTTGTTTTTAAAATATAACAAAAGGTTCAACTGTCATCAGACAATAGCTGATGGTTTTATGATTTTTTTTTCTCTCCTCACAGATTGTTTAACTGCACACAGCCAAAGCCTGCTGAAACAAGTGGACTCATTGTCTACAGCATGATCATTTAAAGCTATCAGTTTATACAGTACACAGGATATTAGACTAGAGACTCACCATGTTTGAGCTTTGAGAGCATGGACTTCTCAGCATCAACAGAAGCACTCTTGCCAACCAGCAGACGCTTGGCCAAGTCCTTCTTATAAAAAGCTTCAAACACATCTTTTCCTGGATGTACGAAACCAATTAAGAGGTCTCATCAGAGAGTAACAACCTTCCTATTCACTATTAACACTAACTGAATGAGAAGAAAACACTCTGACAAATTAGAATATAACTAACCGTGTATGAAGCGGAATATTATCATTATCTTGTCCAGTATTCTCTCCAGCTCCTCCTCTGTAGCCTCCTTGTTCCCAGCTCTTAACTTAGAATCCACATATTTCGCTGCATGGGAAGCAAGACAGCTGTTATCACATGCTGGAACTAATGGAAAACCACACTAAAATGAGCTCTGTAAATTTATTTAAGTGTACAAAGATACTTTTATACTAATGTAACATTGTTAAAAATATTTATAAAATAATTCAGCGTTAGACAGCCTGCCCTACCAATGAGCTCTGCAGGCTTGTTGGGCCTCTTGTTGATAAAAGTTTCGAATGCCTCCTTCATGGCATTGATGAAGCTCTCATTGCGTGCAAAGCAGCTCTGTGCTACATTGTCCATCTTGTCTTTGAAGTCCAGCAGATCTTGTACCATGTCTTTATCTTTCTCTGGAGTACAGACAATCTCTCCTCCAAAGGACTGAAACCACAGACAGTGCACACACACATTTCTGAGACACAAAAAGACCAGGACACATTTATTTTGATAGCAATGGTTTGTGTCGTATGTGTACAAATGTGTTGGTTCTTGTGCATACCTTGATGTAATCCCTCCAGAACTGCAGCAGTGTGGGAAGTCCTCCCTTCACTTTGCTGAAGAGCTGGTAGAGGAGGGCGAGCTCAGTCACACGATTCTCATCCATCAGAGTGCTCAGACCTGCCACAAACATACTACGCATCAATGCATGTGTGCATTTGGATTTTTATATAATGTAAAATGTAAATTAAACACATAAAAACAGGATACAGCTCTACAGGCAGGAAAGGTCAATGAAAAATACTAAGAAATCAGTCCTTCTCTGCTACAGTTTAACAGAAACTTAGTAAAATGAGTTTCCCAAATGTGTGTTTGTGTGGCTGTTTACAAAGTCTTTCACACAGACATACCCTTTTGCAGTATTGAAGTCATATGTTCCCCTAAAAGCTGCTTCTCAACACAGCTAATGAGAGGTTTCCTGTGAAACAAAGAGGACAAAATAAGAAAAACAAAGAAAAGGAAAAAATTTATGCACAAAGTCCTTTGATAATGAATGTTATCTTGTAAAGCAAAATTAAGTCTTCATCAGGAATTCTGTTATAAAAAGCAATAAATATAAATTTAGCCAATGACTCCTTTGGGATTGTCTCCTGTGGAAATCCTGTTTGGGCCCTATGGAGATGCACGCTGGCTTCCCTCCCCCCAGCGTCAAAAAAGATCCTTCAACTGGACAATTGAAATTTTAAGGGAAGGATGAAGTCAAAGGGAACCAAATCCTGCGAGCGGGGCAGATGCTAAGCAGTGTTGTGTAGGTGAAACTAAATAACTTCAAGTTATGTGCACCAAATACACTGCTCAAAAAATTAAAGGGAACACTTAAACAACACAATATAACTCCAAGTAAATCAAACTGTCCACTTAGGAAGCAACACTGATTGACAATCAGTTTCACATGCTGTTGTGCAAATGGAATAGACAACAGGTGGAAATTATTGGCAATTAGCAAGACACACTCAATAAAGGAGTGGTTCTGCAGGTGGGGACCACAGACCACTTCTCAGTACCTATGCTTTCTGGCTGATGTTTTGGTCACTTTTGAATGTTGGTGGTGCTTTCACACTCGTGGTAGCACGAGACGGACTCTACAACCTACACAAGTGGCTCAGGTAGTGCAGCTCATCCAGGATGGCACATCAATGTGAGCTGTACACCAGGAGACATGGAGGAGGCCGTAGGAGGGCAACAACCCAGCAGCAGGTC
>JAMQGT020001411.1:0-17242 GCA_024447675.2 Pterophyllum scalare | reverse complement strand
TCTTGAGAATTTCACCTGTTCACTGTTCTATTGTTATAATTAGACAGAGAGCCAGATCCCATATTGGCATCAAGTCACATGGTCCAATCAGATTCAAGTGCCTTTAATGACCCATAGGACCAACCATTGTCACAGAATATTACATACATATTATCCAACTGTTCACTGTCACTGAATTAGCAAGCTGGCATGGCATTTAGCATTAGATTGCTTATGCTACCCCCCAAAACAAACAAACAAACAAACAAAAAAAACAAAACAGCATGCACACCGGGCTGAACCATAGTCTATACTATTTAGTCATGACTGACAAACATGTTAGAAAATGCTCAGCAAATCAGAAGCTGGCATCACATGCTAATCAGTTAGGCTCCAGCCTAAAATGTTGTTACTATAAATAGACTGGCTCTTTAAATAGAAATTTAGGGATTCCCCAGTTTCTTAGTATCTACTTACTGCCAGCTGTTCAGTGACCTAGGTCAGTTGCTAGATATTGGGAATCCCCACTTTCTCCATTTCAGTCAATAATGGTCAAGTAGGTGTAGCCAATCAAACAGCACAATATGATCACATGATTAGGCTAAGCCAATCAGGCATGAGAGAGAGGCTGTATCTCATTAGCATATATTATCATAGCATTAGCAGACTGAATTCCACCATGTTTTTTTACACTCCAAGTGTACAAAGGGGAGTAAACATCTCAGATTATGAATATTGTGCTGCATATCTTTGAAGAGTAAAGAACACATATACCAAATTGCATAGCTCAGCTCCTTGTGGTTTTGGAGTCTATAGACCGGAAAGGTAAAACCGCACAGACGGTATGAAGACAATATTCTTCCCAAATTATTTATGCAGGAAGATAAAAACTATGGTTTTTCTTTCATACAATGTAACATCCTCACTAAATGTTTGGTAACATTATTTACATTGTTTTTTAATTCAGTGAAATATTTAACTGAATACATTTATGACAAAGAAAAATACCAAGGTGAAACATTTGTGAACACTTCTGATCCAGTTTTCACTGTGAAGACAGCGCAGATGTTCAGTGAAACAAACCGTGAATCTATCTGGCTAATATAAAATGTTCAGGGAAGAAAAAAAAATCTCAAAGCCAAAGCATGATGCATGAATGTGGCAGAGATGTGAATTCAAGAAGAAAAAGAAAAGCCCCCACTGGCACCAAAACTTCAAATTTTATTCATAATGAATTCCCCAAAGACCAACTTGATGCACTTTGGCTTGTATACAAACATCTAATAATCATTTACAACTAAAATTAGAGCCCAAGAGAGGCTGACACTAAAACCACTATTCACAAGTGATCTAATTCCTTCTTTTACTGTCAGTGAATTTCACTAAAAGTCACCAAAAACTAAAAGTAATACGATATTAAACATGCAAGTGGGGGAGCAGAGAGCCAAGTGAAAATTTACTGTCTGACAAACATCATAGCAAGTGAATATTGTTGGCCAGCTTCAGTTCATGCTCCACTGTCTGTCATGGCTTATATGTCACCAGGGCCCGGTGCTGCTAGGTCATGCAGAGATGACAGTTAAAAATGAACTGTGCTGTCTCACGGGTCCCGTGATACACAATAGACCTGGACTAATGCCATATACACTGTGCCTTACTAAACTACCTTATATGACAGCTGAACTTTTATATTTAATGGTATAATAAAAAAAAAACTTACTTCCAGGTGTCACATATGTATACCTAATGTTCACAGAACTTCTGATTCAAACACTAGATACAGTCAATTGTAAGATAAATTGGTGAGGCATGGGATAAGCATTAACATGTGTGGACCTTATTTCCCCCTTTCAAAATGTATTACACTAAATGAAGACAATACCATGTTAAAATTACAATATATTGAAACTGAATTTGAGACAAAACTATTTCTTTAAAGCTTATTATTCATAATTATCAGTGGAATGTAATGAAAATAGATATGATATGCACATTTTTCACAGATATTACATGTGGGCACACTTACCTAAGTAAAGTCAAAACTCAGTAAATTGATACTGGCTGTCTGACTATTGTTAATCCAGATTTGAACAGCTTGAGCCATCACTAAAGTGACACAGTGATAATATAGAAACAAAATGTGACCTGCATAATCTTAAAGTGTTGTTTTCTCTATATTTATGTCCATCAATGCAAGCTGATGTTGTAGATTTGCATTATTTATCTATGCAACATAACAGCAAAAGAGTGAATAGGATAGTACGAGTATGATGACTTACTGCAGGGGCTACTCTGGTGGTATTGTAGATGTGAGAAAGAGAGGACAGGTGCCAGCTCGCTGCGGAACCCAACTTTTCCTGCCTTATTTCTCTCCTGTGAGTCCGCACCAATCCCTTCAACTTTCGGCTGTGGCCCCACCCCCTCCTGGTCTGCCCAGACCACGCCTCTCTCCCGCAGCACAAGGTGTTCGAGTTCTTGGTTGTCCATCTCATCGGCTCCCGTGGTCAGCCCGGCTCCACCCAGCACAGAGTAGTGCCGACTGTAAGCTGGCAACAAGATATTCAGCATTCTGAAAAGAAATGGATAAAAACGTTAGTTAAACTTCAAGTGCGGCTTCTTCAGGTACATCATAGTAAGAATTCACTTATTTCAGAGGGAATTCATTCTAGGTCAGCCTACTTTTGCATGCGCTTGTTCTCCTGATCCTGCAAAGTGGCGAGCTGGACCATCTGCTTGATGTGTTGTTGGAGATCGTTTACCTGCATCTCCAGTCTGTGGCAGTGTAGATCCTTCTGTAATGGCTGAACCAACGGGAGAATTGAAGTCAGACAGCAGAAACGACAAGTCAATAGCCATTCTAACATAACAGCATATTGAATAGGTACTCTGGAGGGCAGATATGGAGAAAAAAAAAAAGATGGGGTGGTGGTGAGGGGTTAAGATACTAGGGAAGGTTTGGTGTTCATCCGTGTTACACCAGAAAAGCTGTCAACTTAGGGTAAGGAAGGGAAGGGGTGGGGGGAGAACTCTGACGTAAAGAAACTACGAAACAACAGCAGAGAGAACATTTGACCGGTGGGTGCGTCATAGTTCTGGGTCAGTTCTTGGAAGAAAGGATAAAGCAGAAAAAAAATAACATGGACATGGTTTTAGGTAACTGGCTGCTGTGTGAGGGATGAGTAAAGGGTATTGATTTATTCTCTTCAGTGATCCACGAGTGAGCTAGAGAAATAAAATGAGCACGGTTCTAATTACTGGGAGAACAGATGGGAAGAAAACAAAGACAGTCACGACACCAGTAGAGACACAGCCCACCTTCCAAAATAAACAAACAAAAAACACCAAGCAGTGAGTTTTGACGGATGTAACCCACATTGTAAAGTTTTTCTCTTTATATAATCACACTCATTTGTCTCCCAAGTTATGTAATTAGGTAATTAGTTTTACTTGCTATTTGGCTCTACTGATCTATTGATGAAAGACAGACAAGAATCTCACTACAATGTGCTGTGGCTGCAAGGACTAACTGTTTCAATGAGGTAAAATGTTCTGAAATACGTGAACTTTTATGTGAAGTTAAATAAAAAGAAGTTATACTGAACCAGGAAGCAAATCTGAGAGCATTTCACAGATTTAAAAATGTGTTACTGGTTACAACAAATACCCGTTTGCCCATGAATCCCCCTGTTTTTACCACCAGTAAATATGAACAGGTCAATGAGTTCAACCCACCTCAGAGGCCTGATCGTTCGTCTTTAACAACTTAATCTCGTTCTCGATGCGATGAAGCCAACCGTCGTTTTCCAGGAAACGCTCTTCCGCCTTATTCAAGCGTTCGCAAATGTGTTGCTGCTGAGTGCGTAAGCTGGCAATCTTCCGTTCGTGCTTACAAGTGGCCTGTTGAAAACAACATCAAAAGGTAACATGGATTATGTGCTAGTATTAGAATTACACACCACTAACTGTGTACGTGGTCTGAATAATTATAGCTGCAAACAGCAACACAGTAATCAGACACCGGTTGCGAGCAATGCAGAATGATAGAAAATCTTGTTTGTGGTGATGTAAATGCGAAACTAGGATTTTAATAAAAGATTAAAAACACCAGGTACGGGATAAGAGTGCAGGCATGGTTCCAAAAAATTCTTAAGAATTCACTTTTTTATTTTACATAGCATCACCGCTGAGACTAACACTGGGACACAAATGGCAGAAAAGAGCCAGAGACTGATGAGCAATGACCCTTTCCCATAGTGGCGTAAATGAGAGATTGAGACAACTATAGAGAACAGAGAAGTTAAATGATGAGTCAGCAGCTGTTTTTCTGCAGGGATGATGGAAACTGTGGATAGCAGTGCAAGCATCAGCTACCTTCTCAGTCTTTTCCTTGGCACAGAGGTACTGGACCTGCAGGTTGTCCTCCTCGCTGTAGCGCTGGCGCAGCTCATTCTCCTTCAGCTGTCTCTCCAAATCCAGCTGTTCTCGCCTGATTTGGGCTCGGCTCGAGAAGATTTGCTGCAGAGCCTCTAACACCCTAGAGAGAGATATTTTTCATTAGAAGCTTTGCCTAAAAATACCAAACTTTTTAAATCACTTTCTGTGTAAAAACATAAAGCCAGAGCAGGTCACTCTCTCTTGTCAGCCAATAATTTTAATGGGTAAAACAAAGTAGATTTTGCCTTTAAAAATCAATAAATATATCTACTTGTGGAGTGTAACAGAACTGATAACAACTTGCAATACAGGTGTGAAGCTTAAAGGCTTCAGTTTTTGCTGGTAATGTCAGAGACATGCATTCAACACTGGTGATTTCTGAGACTGTAGTGGTGCTGCTTTTGGAAGGCATTACACTGCAAGTTGTTTCTGTCCCCTCCAATTCACATGAATGAATGGGGACAAAATATTAGAAACACCTCTTAGTATAATGCAATGCAATAAAACCTCACCATCACCACGGGGGGGTGGGGGGGTGTTTCAATCCAAATGTGATTAAAGGCTGCTGTGCCACATGGAAAAAGGCAAATCTAATACACTGCCATGCCAAAAGCTCTCTGCAAAGTTTTTAACAGATCCTAAAAAAGGGCACAAGATATTAAATATTTTCATAACATAATGCAGAAATACAGCTAATAAAGCCAGCGTAAACGAGTATTATTTGATGCTATCCGTCTCTCATAATTTACCACAAATAATGAACTTTCACGACATGCTGCTTCTGTTTGCACTGCGGCCATAAGATATTCTTAGCTATATGAGGCATGTATTTACTTATTCCCTGAATAGATTTGAGGTGATGTCCAGGTTGGATTCAAAAGGCTGTCTAGTTCAGGAGGAGAGACAGCAGAGGTATGCAGGTAAATAAGGCTGGAGAGCTGTCGCTGAAATGTGACTGCACTGTTCAATGTAACTCCAGTGACGTAGGAGACGTCGTGGCCTTGCTAGACTGCTGAATTTTTAATAGTGTGAGAAGCGTGCAGCCTCTATTCAGAGCCTCTCACTGTGCGAGTTGTGAATTCTGATGCCAGTGAATGAAATGTGTGGGAGTGAGACTCATTCAGCTTTTCCTTGTCCCCCCTCCCGCCCGCCCCCAACCCAAATACCCCGACAGATGCCACTTAATGTCTGAAAGATGACTAGGTGCAATGATCAAGATGTGATTTTAGTAAAATAAATAAATGTGCATATATGATTTCAATTTAAAGAGAAAAAAAATGTTTTTAAGGCACAGCTGCCCTTAAAGTTTCAAGATTAAAACTTCATATTTAAAGAGAATATAACAGCTACCTAATGTGGGTTATATTGATTTTATTAAGCACTCATTCACCTTTATGCTGACAGGTACCAGCTGCATATTTATGTAACTGTATCCATGTTTCCAAACACAAACTGCCAAATGTTTCAAAACATAAAACGTATACACAGAAATGACAGTCCATAACAACAAATAATGTGTTACTTATTAGTGTTTCACTTATTCTGCATTTGTCTTAAAGTTAACAATCAATATTAGAAATGTATTAGAAATGTATATTATTTGGCTTCTCCAAGCAGGTCCAAAAATTGAGTGTCGGTCAGCAGTGAGTAACAGTAAGTAAACATAAGGAAACTAATACTTGTCTGCTGCTACAATAGTGCAGATTGAATCCCAAAGAAAAAAAACCCAACATAAAATCATTAAAAATAATGAAAAAATCTCTCTAAACTCTGTGAGAAAAACTGTATTTGTTTCTTCATCTGATGCATTTCCATTTAAAGAGAAAATTACATGATACATTTGCTGTTTAACCTTAACAATAAATCTCACAATGATCTCACTTGGGGGGGATTATTTTGGTGGGAATGTTTTTTTAATGGGACTTGTTATACCCACTAGTGCAGCATGAGGTCATCACTGAAGACGCGCTGTTTTCCAGGAAGTAAGTTTTCCGGGAGGTCTAAGCGTAGATTTCAAGGGACAGCATTTCATGGGAGTAACAAAAACAAGGTGCTTAAAAGTAAAAATGATCAGGGAAACGAGACGAGTTGGGCTCATTTCATTAGGAATCGAGCAGCATTGGTCCCATCAGCTCGGACACTTTTCAGTAAATTGTGGGTAGGTCTGCTTTCAAAAACTCCACTAATGGCCTATGCGTGACTATATACGCATGGAGACACATGCAAACAAATAAACAGCAACTGGTGTTTGCAACTATACACTGACTTTGTGTCGACACACAAAGTATGCAGAACTGCCTCGGGCAAAACACAGTCACTTTGCTTCTATTTTAGCAACAGTTTTAATGTGCGATGCCTGAAAAGTGCTGCTCCTGGTTGAAAACTGCATTTGAACTTTGGGATAATGGTTACGAAAAACTCTCAATACAAGCTCTCTACAGACTTTTGCCATCCTGTATTATTACAAAAACCGTTATTGGTGACCATTAAAAAGAAAATTAAAATGCTTCTGTGGCAAACATAGTTTTACTAGCTTCATTAAATGATGACCTTCACCATAGTTCTGCTGTACTCTGCTAAAAAAAAAGATAGACACATTTATTTGGGAACTACTTGCATCTCCAAAAGAAGAAAACCAAATATCTGTGGTTCTCATTTATGAGACAGACAGGTGCATTGGTATGTTATAGGAAGGAACAACAGTGACGACAGTGTGATAATCGACTGTCAGGAGCTTCAAGTACAGACTCTGTGAAAGATATTACAGATGCACAGTGTGAGAAGGAGTTTTCTTTATGGGTTGAGGAGGGGTTGAGGTGTGGAGACATTCAGAATGTGTCTGCAATAAATACCAGCTCCATATCCATGAAAGGGCCCTATGGAGGTTGGTAGGGTCTCCGATTAGGATCGACAGACCCAAACAATGCTTAAGGAATTCTAGATTATCTTGTTTGGACTGGTAATGTCTTGAGAACACCCCGGAAGTACTGGAGAAAGGTGACAGGGACTTCTCGCAACTAAATAGTACTTTTATGAATCTGCTACAAAAACAACCAACTCCACATAAACTGTCAGAAAATACATATAGTGCATCAGACCATGAGACACCAACTACATAAAAGCTGCCTTATTGATTGTGGAGAAGTGTGATGTAGGGGTTTGGTGTTCAACCGTAGATAAATGTACATAGAGCTGGAAATAAGCAGAATATGTCACCTTTATATGTACATTTAGGTTGCACCTCACCTTCAAACAATGCTGCAGGTTTGTTTAAAAAAAAAAAAATCCACAAGTCTACCATGACATCATGGCTTCATTTTGAAAACAAAGGAGGCTTCATAACTACTCAAGAAGGCAGAAGGCATTGGAGCTGTGGCTGAATGTGCCTGCTATTATATTTAACCATTAGATCAAAGATATTGAAATATGCCTACACTGAAAGCCACACTTGTTAAACACAAAAACTGGAACATACTTATGCTGTTTTCACATAATATGACACGTTGGTTATTGAATTGTGGGACGCAAGCTGCTGCCTGCAAAGTTTTCAGAGTGCAGCCATACACACTTCTTTCACAGGCTGTCAATACGTTTGGAGCCAACTCTGATTAAAAGTTGAGTAAATGTAAACATTAAATAACTCAGACTTAGCAGTCTCATGTAAGGGCCAAATCAAGACTCCAGGTTCATTTTGTTCCATCAAGTGATGGTTTTAGTATAAATCTTGAATCAGCTGGCTCAATGTGTTCTCAAAGTGCTGAGCAGATTTAATAAAAGGCTCAATGCTAAAAGCTAATTTTGTAATATTTAATTCACCACAAATGGCTATGAATAAAGATAAAAGGACCACATTAAAAATTATGTAAATTGGGATATCATTCTTGATTATACAGCCTGACCCACCACGCCTAATTACACCTTACACGGCCTGATCTACTTCTGTATAAGATATAATGGATCTACAGCCCCCAGAACCATTTACAAAACCACATAATGCGTCATTATTGTGCGATACATTAGCAAATGCAGGCCACAAGCTCTCTGCCTGAATCATTGTCTTCATTCCAGTTACATGCTTTATAATAAAAGTGGTTATGACACATAAAGTAACAAGTTACACTCTGAGTCACACTCGTGGACTTGCTTACCTTTTGAACTCTTCTTGCTTCTGGGAAGAGATTGTGCTAAAAGCCCCAGGCGCAGTGCTCTTTGCCTCATATTCTTTTAGCTTCAGCTTCAACTGTACGATCTTTAGGGATGAAATTGCCCGTTGAAATCAGTCAGAAATTATCTGTCGATCATGCTGATTGTCCAAATACAAAACAAATTAATTATGAAAAGTGGTAGTGTTGGTTGGATCTTACCTCTTGTCGCTGCTTCTCACAGATCACCGCATACTGACCAATGTGGCTGTCCAAGCTGACGACATTACTCTTGAGCTGACAGGTAAAGGCAGAGGGACAAACTAAGTGATTTAATGGCATTTTGTATATTTACAGTCTAAGAATTCACAGCTGTTACAACCATTGATAATTATAAAACAATATGACTTCTGCACTAACCGAGGACTTAATCTCCTTGGCTCTGTTGGCATATTTTAGAGTATTATGGGTGTCATCATATGACTTGGATGAGGGGCTAACGTTGGCAATCATAACCGTCCTGCAGTTGCCTCCCAAGGAGTCTTTAAGTATCCGTGTCAGCTTGCTGTCCCTGTACGGTATATGAGCCTTCTTTACTCTGAAACACATGAGAGAACTCAGGGTTAGACCAAAAGCATTATACGGTACACAGACAAGCATTCAGAAAACACATGAAACTCTTGGGGCGTGTGCTTATTGTTAAAAATTTTTTTTTGAAAGGAACAAATTGAGAATCGAGGCATCCACCACCTTCTACTAAACAACATACAAAAACAAAATCAACATTTAAATAAAAATAAAAAAAGATTGATTGAACTTTACTGATACTGCAATACTGCATGCTTAGTGGTAAACCACTCATGGGAGGTGCCCTAGCATGCATCTCCATCTGGACATCCTCCACAAGAAAAATCTTATTAACATTACACTGTCTGGTAGGGACTAATAAACCTAAAAGAGAATAAAATTCAGTACAGAGTGTTCATTTTAGAGTTGAAATCTTTCTCAGCTGGTCTGTGAACACAGCTCAGTCTGTAATAATGGCAGTAGATAAACTACAGCTGCTTAGGTGAGTCAGAGTCTCACGAGCATTGGGATTTCAGAAAGTCACATTAAAGACGAGTTAGCAAAGGACTGTAAAATGATCTCTTTTAGGGACCACAGCTGTGCCTCCACTTCTCTTTAGGAAAAAAAAAAAAATCCTACATCTGGATTCAAACATTGTTCTTGGGAGTTTCAGGATAACTGTGCCATTTGGGAAAAATCACCATTTTAATAAGATCAGGAGTTCAAAGTTATTCCAAAGTCAGTATCTAACAGGAAATGTGTCAGCCAAACTCAGACTGTTTGTTTTGACTCCATTACTGTGGTCAATCACAGAGACTCTGTCATAAAGTCTGTGCAAGATCCTTATAAGTTGTAGGTGTATATGAGGATCTGTACTCATCCAAACATTGCAGGTAGTTAGGAAGCAACTACAAATCCACGCCTGCAGGATCGGATGTTTTTGTTTGAGCACACCAACTGTTTTTACATATCAAAACTACAGGAAAGTTAACTGAAGCTCTTCTTGTTAAAAAAAAAAAATCATCAGAACCAGCTAGGGCTGAGTCACTCTATTGATCCATCTTTTTTTCCTCAACATATTAACCATCAGGCAACATTTCTGACAGCAGTGCAGCATGTACACACAGTTGAAGAAAAAGTTTGTCAACGTGCGATATGTCGAGATTGTCTGACAGAGGATGCTGCTGTATGACTTACTAAAGTAAAGAGTTCGTTTACTTTTACGAGCCTGCATTGTGAGTTATCTTATGCGCACAATAAAGAGATGAGAAGTGCAACTTATTGAGCCTTTTCTGCCACAAATGGGGGCAATTTACTGTTGCACTCGATTGATATAATGTTGTCCATCACTACACCCAGGTGTGCCACAGATGCTGTGACCTATGGTGAGCAGAAAAGTATAAAAAAGTAAAATGGTATTTGAGTCATGATACAAAGAAAGTACACCCACATAATAAAAAAATCATCTGGCCCTTGGCAGGGCTTAAACTAGGTAAATGCAACCTCAGATGAACAAGAGCACAACATATTACACCGCATCATTATTTATTTAACAAAAACTAAGCTAAAATGCAAAAGCAGTGTGTGGAAAACAGTATACCCTTACTGCTTCCATTGGAATTAAAAGGGAAAGTAGCAGCCTGGTGCTGCTGATCAAATGCATTTGATTAACTGATCATCAGAAAATGTGAGCACCTCTATAAAAGAAGATGTTTTATCAGTTTGCTGGCCTGGAGCATTCAGGAGTGTCTTAACACAATGCCAATTAGGAAGGCCATCAGCAATGATCTTAAAGAAGCAACTGTGGCTGCCCATCAATCTGGGAAGGGTTATAAGGACAATTTGCATGGAAAACACTCAAGACATTTGCCAATCTTCCCAGGAATGGATGTCCTAGCAAATTCACCCCTAGGTCAGGCCATGCAAGGCTCAGAGGAACAGCAAAACCCCCCCAAGAGCTACATCTCAGACTTTACAGGCCTCAGGTGTTAAAGTTTGTGAAAGTACGATTAGGAACAGATGCAACAAGTATGGCTTGTTTGGAAGGGCTACCAGGAGAAAGCCTCTTGTCTCTAAAAAGAACAAAGCTACATCTGAACAAACCACAGGACTTCTGGAACAATGTCCTTTGGACAGACAAGACCAAAGTGAAGATGTTTGGCTATAATGCAGCTATAATGCGAAAGGTGGCTCTATAAGTTATTGAAGCTAAGCTAAATAGGGTGCTCTTAATTTTTCATACCCTACACTGGCTTCATTTTGGCTAAATAAATAATGATGAGGTGAAATAATGTCACGTACTGTTGTTTGTCCTAAATTTTAAGATCTGTTAAGGACAAGAATATGTTTTATTACGTCCTGATATGTAAAACCTAAAAATCGAGGGTGTACTTCTTTTTTTTTTAACCAAGAGTAAATAAATAAAAACACTAAAGCAAAAACAAACAAAAAACACCAACTAAAAAAAGGTTCAGGTTGATAGTAAGCTTCCTTTCTGCAAGGAACCGAACTGTCTGAAAAAGCTACAAACCTCATGTCAGCACTTTCACAAAGCCCAGCTTTGCCTTTCTACATGATTTGCACTATAAAATAATTCATATTTTACAACAGTTTCAGAAAGTCCCTTTTTCATGGGTACGAAACAGTGGCCTTGTGTGGATAGAAGGCCAAACTGGAGAGAAGGGTGCATCGTAAAATGCATCTGAATTACTTTGGACATCGCCTAAGGCAAACAACTTACAACAAAAACCTCTGTGCAGCATAGCATGAAGATGACACACTGAGCAGCCCAAACGCAAGTAGCACACATTCTTCTCACTCAAACAAATGGCATGTCATGCCAGACACAAGTGGGGACATTCTTTCCTGTAAACAATGGCCACAGCATGAATTCTCTATCTGCCAGCAGTAGACAGTGAAGCACCAATAACCATGGTGACAGGATGTGAAACGAATGCTGGGCATTGTAGGTATGACTGCAACGCTCAAAAATGGTGGGATGGCATGACACTAACTGGACAGCGCCCATGAAAGGACAGCGTTTTAACTCAAGTATGAAGTAACCTGTTGAAGATGGATCACATTTCAATATGGCTATGGTAGATCTGCACAGCGCTTTCTAAATGCATGTGGCCTGCTTACGCCTCGTCCCTTGAGACTAATGTGTAAAACGAGAAGACTGCTTGACAGGTTAATGTATGCAACTGGAATGAAATAATACCCAAATACTCAGTTGACTCTCCACTTCCCAGGCGCTCTGTTTCATATAGAGACTAGTAGTTAACCTCATGTGCCTACAGCCACGAAAGTCTTAATCATGCAAATTTTCCATATAAACCAAGAGCAGAAAAGCAGGAATAAAAACATACATTAATTCATTAACAGTTTGTAATTCTCTAAAATATTTTATTCACTGTATCAGTGCATATTTATAAACACATCTACATATAAACCTTTTAAACATTCTAAATAAATATGCCTGTAAACATGGTGATAGGGCTTGTTGGTGATTAAGAGCAAGCGTGAGGTCAATGAAGCTACTTCAGAATGTATAATTCCTCAAATATCGAAACTATACATGCAGTACACCATGTTTTTTTCTTTTGAAGTCTTGCCAGTTATCATATTGCTTTAAGCTACTAAATCTTACTTATATTTGTATTATTTATTTGTGTTTACAGTTTCTAAATAAGTGCAATCCTCTTTGATGCTAAACCAAAGACACGTAGTTCCAGTGTTGTCCAAAATTACATAAAAATAAGTTGACAGATCTCAATTTTACAAATTTGTACATATTTAATATGTTACAAAACCAACCCGACACTTTAAGTGGTTCTAATTTTAAAACTTCTATTAGCACACCTTCATTTCATACACTATGTATTTACTTGTGTAGTGCATACATTTTATCAGGGTGGTGTTAACTCAAATTAAACAGAGGTTTGGATTTAACATAAGTTACCTTTGTCTCTGATTGTTCTGCTACTGCGTTTTGTGAAAATTCACAACTTTTTGCATCTGTAAACACATCATTTTTACTCCAGTGAAGACAACAATTTAACACCCATAAACCATGAACAACACATGCAACATGTAGTTTTGCCGAAAAAAACAAACGTAAAACATTAGCTTGCTAGCACGGTAACCACATTCAAATTTCTGGGCAGTGTCATCTCAGACAATGTAACATGGACAGCCAACACATGCGCAACAGTCAAGAAGGCACAGCAGCAATTGCACGTCCTGAGAGTACTTAGGAAAGACAAACTCAACAGTTAACTGCTATTAGCCTTTTACTCTGCTGCCATCAAGGGCGTCCTCACTCTGGTGTGGTATGCTGGTTGTTCTGCTGCAGTCAAGAAAGCCTTACAGGGTGTCATCAATGCCGCGCCAAAAAAATAAAACAATGACCGCTCCCTGCTCTCCCTGCATGTTATTGCCGGCTCATGATACCGCAACCAAGCAGCAAAGATCATCAAGGATTCCACTTGCCCCTCTCACCATCTCTTCCAACTACTATCCTTTGGCAAAAGAGACAGATCCCTTTTGTTGTATGCTGGCCTTACAATGACAATAAAGCTATCTAACCAAATTTAATCATCTAATCTAATCTGAAAAGTGTTTAGCAGTACTTTACACTAGGTCAGGGGTCTTAAACCTGCATCTCCAGAGCCACATGCAGATCTTGTGCCCATCTCCTGTGGCTCCCTGTGATTTCTGACAAAAAGCTAGATGAATGTATGGATAAACAGTAGTGGCTAGCATGGAAATATACACATAAATGGCTCATCTCTGGGCCCCCTAGCTATCCTTGTGAATCCCTCTAAAAAAGTTGAGGAAAATTAAAAATATCAATTTAACAATATAAGAATAAACTATTTTTAAATTGATTCATTTGCACAAATACAGCTAGGTTTCAAAGTGGCCTGCGCGGCTTTATAAACTACTAGAGCTGTCCCATACCATCTGAAATAATACTGATATGGCTTTTTAGGTAAAAATGTCATATTGCGATATCATGCCTTTACATTCCCTAGTGGGCACAACAAGGCACGCCCAGGTATGTCTGAGAGAGCCGCAAAAGCCAAGTGTCAGCCTCTGATAACTATTTAGTACCTAAAAAGGGAGCTACTTCAACAACCTCCAACAAAGCACAGAATGTTGCAAAGAAAGAATGCAAGACTGTTTCTGCTAAAGGTGGAAACAACAAACATGTTGCATCGCTTGAGCCAAAAACACACTGACCAATACAACGAGGCTGTGAAAGAGGAGATACGAGCAGGTGGTGATCATATGCGACCCAGATGTAAACAAATGACTGCATCGGACCACTCGCAAGTTGCGCTCCATTTAACGTGAAGAGCACACAGTGGGTGGAAATGACTGATGGTGTTAAAGCAGAGCTTTAAGCAGTTAGTTAAAAAGCTCAACCCAAGATACAACATCCCAGGTAGAAAATATTTTTCAGTTTTATGATACAACAATATTCTACAGCTGCTGAAGAGTTACAGGGTAAGCTACTTTAATTATTGCTAAACTAAACTGTGAAGCTGTTATTTTAAACTTTTACTTTAAATTTCCAGGGAAAACACTGCCTAGGCTACTTTTGTGCTTACATTTGACTTATGCTGTGTCACCGGGTGTAATGCTGCTGCTGGCACCTCATTTCAATAGATTCACACTACAAAATAGGAAGTGTCTCATTGGAGAAGAATGGAAAATGCCCTTCACTTACTTACATTTATAAATGCTGCTGCCTGCCAAGCTGCAAGCATCAATGAAACATTGTTCACTTTTTTCCCCTATATTGTTATCGTAAATTTTCTTGAAATATAGTGATATAATTTTTAGGCTCTATTGCCCACCCCTAATAATTACTCTGTTTCAAAATAGACCTCATGCTCTGATTTGTTGATAATTGATAATAAGTACTTATAGTTCTATATTTTAATAAATGCAACAAAA
Source organism: Pterophyllum scalare (assembly GCA_024447675.2). NCBI lineage: Eukaryota > Metazoa > Chordata > Actinopteri > Cichliformes > Cichlidae > Pterophyllum > Pterophyllum scalare. The sequence goes on along the minus strand of JAMQGT020001411.1, from coordinate 2,156 downwards.
ACATGGGGGTATTGTATTTAAAATGCAAAGTTAAAGTAATAAATAATCATAAATAGCCCACTGCAAAGTAGCCACAAGTGATAAACAATTTCATTTATTAGTAATGTTGATAGGTTAATTTATACTTAATAGGCTATTAAGGTAAGATAAGAGATGATAAACTATTTATTTTAAAGTTTGGAATTTTTTTTTGTCGAAAAACAAAAAACACCCCCCCCCCACAACAAATATAATCAAATAGATGGCATTTCATGGCTACACACAGATTTTTTTGGGTCAAGAACTGCTTAAAAATGTCTTTTAAAAAGGATGCTGAATTTTCTAGCTGAAATACAGGCACTATTGTGAGTTTGTGTCAGGGTGTGACAATATCAAGGTTAGTTGTGCACTCTGTGCTGGTGACAAAGTGCTATCTAGCTTCAAAAACACTACGTCAAAGCTGAAGAAACATTTGGAGTCACGGCGCAGTCATACTTACAGAGCGAGTCCCACCAGGTGGGGCGAAGCATAGCGTTCAATGCAGGAGGCCCCCCAGCACCCAAACAACAAAAGCTGGACTTCGGTACAAAACCAGTAAGTGGGGGAGAATTGAAGAAGTTGGTCGGACAGTATGTAGCAGAGGAAATGCTGCCCTTAAACACGGCTGACTCGCCCTCATTTTGTGGTTGCCATTTTTATGTTGAGGCTGTGGGGGGTGCTGCTGGTGTTGTGCCAAAAAGCAATTTTCGATATTTGCCAAAAAATGATTGCCTGTATTTAAATGGCTGTAAATCACTTGCTGACCTATAGTCTGTGAAGCGTGTCAAACATATCTCTCATGAATGATATCAGGTCACTTTGAGCGAGAAACATTTCTTTCACAAGGTAGAAGCTGCGCTCAATACTTGGCAAAGCCAAAATTACAAATTTTTTTATCAATGTAAAAACTGACATTAAAAATGTCTTTTTAAACAGAAATCGGGCTCAGAAGGCTGCAGAAATTGCAACAGATATAACATCACAGTTCTATAAAGATATTTTAAATGGCCAAAAAGCTCTGGATTGATTATAATGTAGGTACAATAACACAGACTCCTAAAGATTGTTGCAAAACAGGTTATTTCTTCATGTTATATATAAACCCTTCATAAATCATGCTGACCGCACTCTGTTTACCAATATAAGCAAAGACATTACACATAAAAGCACAGAGAAACATCGAGATCACTTTATGGCAGACGATCACTTTTTGGCACAACACTGGCAGCTGTTGAAAGTAACTAATAAAGTAACTTGTAATCTAACTTAGTTACTTCTAAAATTAAGTAATCAGTAAAATAACTAAGTTACTTTTTAAAGGAGTAATCAGTAATCAGACTACTTTTTCAAGGTAACTATACCATCACTGTGTATTTATAGTTAAGCCCCCCCACCCTAAACAATTAAAAAGTGCTATCTCCAGTTGCCCATGTGACTATTAGCAGTCACCCAATAGCCACATTAGACGTCTATTAAGCTATCATTAAGATATCGGGAGCGGTTGATAATAAACAAAAACATGAATATGGGAGCTAGGCAGCAGACATTTTCATTGCCATTGAGTAGCAGGTATTTTTTTTGGGTATCTGTATCGAGTGAAATTCTAGTATGGTGACAACTCTGCTCATAGTGTACTTCATGTAGACGTACGCAATAGTGTGAATGATTTGTTAGACAGCACAAGTTTTGTTTTGACAGATGCCGCTGTGCGCAGCTACCTTTTTTCACCAGGAAGTATCTTCTACAAAGCCAAAATTTTACATTTTGACTATGACAATGCTAGCTGAATGCTAATGTTTGTGAACAGGCCACCAATTTTAGGAGTCGCCTGGCACTGAGGCACCTCACTGACTTCTGACATAACAATGACATTCCGACCAAGCACAGCTTTTATGTACTAAATTATATATTTGTTAATAATCTGGGAAAATTCTCAGCCTGGTGCGACAGTACCTCAGCTCAGCTCAGCGCTGGGCGATTAACCGCTGGCTAGAACCCTACATGTTACATGTTTTATAATAGAGGTTTTGTTACTCATCAGTGCGCCTGCCCACATTCCCAGGGTGTGAAATATTAATGTTTTGTCAAGGACGCCGTCTTCTCAGAGATACGCTGGAGGTGTCCTTTGGCCTCGGTCA
>JAMQGT020001410.1:0-16534 GCA_024447675.2 Pterophyllum scalare | reverse complement strand
TGAGTTTCCTCTTCACACACCGCTTTTATGTGTTTATACACCACTCTAATTTGAATTATTAGTTATTATTAATCTCTGTCTCTCTTCCACAGCATGTCTTTTGTCCTGTCTCTCTCCCCTCACAAACAGTTCTCAGCAGATGACTGCCCCTCCCTGAGCCTGGGTCTGCTGGAGGTTTCTTCCTGTTAAAAGGGAGTTTTTCCTTCTCACTATCGCCAAGTGCTTGCTCATAGGGGGTCATCTGATTTTTGCCTTACAATATAAAGCACCTTGAGATGACTGTTGTTGTGATTTGGTGCAAACAACAAGAAAAGTGCAGATTCTGATCAAAAATATTGCATTACCCAATGAGGAATTATATCTATTTTTATACACGAATCTTCTGTTTCCGGTGGCTCAAATGTAATTGCAGAATGCACTCAAAAGCTGTTTTATGGACAGGTGTGGGTGCCTTACTTTTTGCTATGTTCTCATACATTAAGTGGAGAAAAGGTCTGAAGATGATTCCAAGTGTTTCATTTGCATTTGTAAGCTAACCCACGTGTGGTCAGAAGGAGCCCTCGATGGCAGTGAAACAGGACATCCTCAGGCTACAACAACTAAACAAATCCATTAGAGGGAGAACAGGAACATTAGGAGGGGTCAGATTTAAAGCTTGGTTACCACGACCCTGAACTGGATAAGCAGAATATGGATGGATGGATGGATGGATGGATGGATGGATAGTCTAAGAAAAGGAGAATGCATCAGGGAGCAACGCAACACAAGAAAAACCTGAAGGTGCACAGAAGAATGATCACAGGATCCTTTCCAAGGCAAATAAAAACACTTCAAGAGAAGAACACACTGTCTTTTATCCAGGTCTACGGTCAAAGACAGAGTTCACAGGTAAAATCAGACAGTGCAGCACATTAAGTCTCAATAACAGAAAGACCAGAATAAATTTTGCCAAAACAAATTGAAAAAAAAGCTCTGGCATGGCATTCTTTGGACAAATGAAACTAAGATGGGAATGACAGGAAAAAAGTATGGGAAAGGCTTTAAATGGCTCATCATCATCACCCCGGAGAACAAGAAGGAAGCAGCCATACATCACGTATGGCTCCAGTGGTCTTTACTGATGATCCACTTTCTGCTCAGTTTCAGCCAAATGCAGAAAAGTTAATGGATAGAGCTTCAAGGATTCAAAACATACCGAAAACTTACTGCAACAGCAACACGGGAGCCTCTGAAGGCAAAGAAGTGGAAGATTCTGCACCAGTGAAGGGCTGGATTACAAACATCATGGTTTCAGGCAGTTACTGCCTGCAAAGGTTTCTTAATAAACTACTAAAAGCAATCTTTTCTTCATAATTATGTTCTGAGGATTAAACAAAATGGATGCAGTTCCTTTCAATTAATGCAACATTTTTGTTCAAGCTCTTTTCAGCCAGACAGACAAAACTGTGAAAATCTTCATTTCATTTATGAGTGCTTTATTTTCCCTACTGTGCACAGCATTGTTAAAAAAAAAAAAATGACAGTAGAAGAAGACAGGACCTGATGGTTTTGATCATGCTGAGGCCCATTTCCACGCAGCAGTGGGCGTGGTCCGGCCTGGGCTCAGGTAGACCAGACACACAGTAGTAACAGTCTCCCAGGATCTTTATTCGTAGACAGTGGTGCTCCTGCAAGAGACAAACACATTAAAACCTAAACGCAGAAAACCCGAGTGATGACTCAGTGAATATGTTTATTTAATTTTTGCTCTGACTTATATTGATCTAATGTTGATTGAACATTGTAGCAGCTATGAAATGATCTCAGAAAATAAAGGTGCCCCATTAGTGGGCCATAAGTCATGAGGTGGGGTAATGTAGTGTGTGACAGATGTCACATGTCACAGCACATGTGATACGCGGCCCATGTTGGACTCATGCTGAGCCGAGGCAGCCAGACTCACCCTGAGTCAACGCTGTGAATCAAGGCCAAACGCGGCCCGGAAAAATAGCAGATTTGGGCCAAACTGGCATTTTTTTCCGGACCATCGTCAGAGGGGGTGAAGAATATAAGTGACGGAAAATGAATGTTGATCAAATGTTAACCAAAGACAGGCGATCACTTAATCAGGAGAGCTCCAGACCTGGAGAGAATATGAACACAGTATTCGGATACAGTAGCTTCTACGTGACCATTAAAAACACCTGCCGATTTATTAACCTCACACAGGTGTTGTGCTTTGGTTTAAATGGAAAAGAAATGCAGGGATTGTGGGTAAGTTTAATCAAACACTAACCAGACTGTGGGCAGATCAGACCAAAGCATATGAGGCTCAGTGTGTGAGCTCAGAGAGTTCTTCTGGTTACAGTATGGCTGAAGAACTGGGTTATTCTTTAATTTGATGCTTAAAGGAGTCCAGGGGAGGGTGTGAAACATGAACTGTGCTGAAGGAGAAGTGGCAGTGCTCTATTTGGTGAGTTGTTGCCACTAGAATCAAGTGCAACTGAAATTAGGGCCTGATAAACATGCAAACTTTGGCATGTAGGAGTGTATGTATCAATGCTTTAAAGCCCAGATGAGATGTAAAAGAGAATCAGGCTCTTAAATCAGACCTTAAATCACTCACATGTGCGAGGCGGTCGAAGCGTGCAAAGAGTTCATTCAACATTCGCACCAGCTCCTGCGCTGACAGCGTCGTGGAGAGGTTTGTGAAGCCTTTAACATCTGCGAAAAGAATGCTGCATAAAATAGGGAAATGTCACTTTAATATCCAGGTCACTTCTTAAAAGATTAATTATGAGACTTAATGAAGATTACAGAACTTGCAAATTTGCGTAAATTTCTCAGGTCATTAAAGTTTGTCGAGAATAATAGTTTTTCTTTTTAGAGAAGAAACATAAACGCTCAGACAAAGTCAAACCTTCGGTTTTGCTTGTCGAAGCAACAAATGCACACGTGAGCGTGACTAGAGCAGCTTCCAGTTTACTCTGAATGTACGCGGGTGTTTTCATTTCCTCAGGCTCGCTGTCTCCGTTACAGAGCTGCACGCTCTGAGTCGGGCCCTCACCTGACATTCTCATAGCGGTGGATGTAGATTCTGTGAAACTGATGCTGGAGGTGTTCATCCTCTACATTTGTCATGTCGTTGATCATTTCCAAAACTACAAAACGAGGCAGGACCGATAACACCAGTCGTTCCTGTTGGGCAGAAAAATGAATCATATTATCACTTTGTTATGACAAAAATACACAAAACAAAGGATAACAATACAATAGTTTGATCTACTGAGAAATTATAATGTGCTTAGGAAACCTGCAATGCAACAGTATAAAACATTTTTATGATTGGTAATTCATCCATTCATCCATCTGTCGCCTTCCTCTTATCCAGGGGGAGCAGACTAGACCTTCCTCTCCCCTGCCACCTCCTCCAGCTCTTCCAGGAGGACGCTGAAGCATTCCTGCAACAGCTGAGAGACATGATCTCCTTGGGTCTGCCTCGGGTCTCCTCCTGGGAGGAGCTCCTCAGAGCCTCCTGAACGACCCAGCTCCTCACACTGTCTCTAAGGCTGAGTCCACACGCCTTTCAGGAGAAGCTCATTTCCAACACATGCATCCGTGATTTTATCCTTTCTGTCACCCCCAAGCACTCATGGCCACGGGTGAGGCCTGGAACGTCACAGTCAGCTGCTTGAATAACAATATTTGAATTCCATTTGAAGCAGACACCTTTCTGATCTGAAGTGGACCGTCTTTTCCGAGTGAGAACCTCAGATTTAATTGCGCTGATTCACATCCCACTCTGCTGTAAACCACCCCAGCAAAAGGTGGAGTTCGTCGCTCGGTGAAACCAGCAGAACCACATCAACCGCAAAAGAGCACAGATGAGATCTTGAGACCACCGAACGCAACACAACCCGGGCATCTGCAGCAAATGCCCCGACACAGCACAGAGCAGGAATCAATGACTGGCCCGATGCTCAGTCAGATACAGCATGTTAAGAAGGAGCTGGGATGGAGATGGGCTGCAGAGAAAGCTTGCAAATTTGCAGCAGGCTACAGCTGGGTTCATTTATGATCAGCTGATCTGCAGGGATAACGGCTGAGCTGGACCTCGTGGGACATCTGAACAAACGCTACGCTTGGGACTGCATGAGCTCTTCTAATATAGCAGCACCTATTACAAGCACACGGGGAGGAAGTTGAGGTCATTATTCCTTTTGATTGTTTCACTTTGAACTAAATGAACTGTAGATAAAAATTGGAAACTCTTTATGATGTGAGGTAAAAATCTTCTATAATGAATGAGAGAACATCAAGATTAACTGCAAATTATTGAAGGAAAACCCAACAGAAATAATGCCTGTAAATAACAAATTACATAAGGGGCTGTGCATGTGAGAAATGAATTAAAAAGATGGCTCGGGCTCTGCCAGCCTAAGCTCCTCGAGCAGGATCTTCCAAAGCCTCCGCGCTTACAGAAACATCACAAATAAATGAGTTTGTCTTGTGATTTTTGTATCTGACACGGTGCCACTTGGCTAAAGCCGAAACAGATTTGGAGTGGGAGCAATGCAGCATCCCTCAGGATTCTTTTGGCCTCAGGGATCCACGTCAGAGCCAAGCAACTGCTTCTTTCAGATCCTGAATACATTAGAACCAACCAGAACGTCACGTACAGTGACATCAGTACACAACACGCTCATGCTCCAAATCCCTGCAGGTTCTTTATAATATTTTACGCTAAAGGGATGACAGAGGGACAAGTCTAATAACTGGAAAGGCTCCAAACAAACCAGCTGGCCCCGTTCTGCATCTTAAAGCCTCATCGTTTTAAAACTGGAGAGTAAATCTGCACAAGAGGGGAGGTTAGTTTGGCTTCCAATCTAATAAACTAGTTTAAAAAACAATACAAGTCTTGATATCCGGGCAGTGATCTGCCTTAATTCTGTCTCTCTTTGGGAAGCTGGTGTTTTGTTTTGTTTTTCATAGAAGGAGATTCAAATAATATTCCCATTTGAAGACCCATAAATCTTGAAGAAAGCATGACGGCTACACGTGCACACATCATGTTCTTTCATTACCATGAATGCACGCTGCAGTTTATTATGACTCAGCCCCACGTGCAGCATCCCGCTGCTGGAATTACTCACCAGAGAACTACAAATGCGGATTCACCCACAACTGCAAACATTCCCCAAAACACTACACCGTGTACCCTGTAACAGGTAGTCTCAAAGCTTAGACTTAAAGGTCTAGATCATTAAGAGGATAGCATGGATCTGCTGAGAACGTTCCCTGTCATCAATTGGAACATTTCCTCTCAGCTGTTTTTATTTTTGAACTCTGAATGCTGGAAGTTCAATTCTGTTCCCGCTTGGTGTAAACTGTCGGACTGCATGAGCGTCAGAAAGCAAATGAAAAAAACTACGCATGTGCACATGCCCCCCTCCCCCCATTTGGCTCACAGATGAGTTTTCCAGTAAGAAATAAAAATGCAACCTCATGTGCTCTCAGTGAAGCTGCATGACGCTGTCTGAGAGCCCTGGAGAGCCTCTTCAGACCCCGAGCACAAGTGCAAAGAGAGGCTGGCTGAGGCCGGATAATGGCAAAGACACACACAGAGAGGGAGAGAGCGACATGTGACATAAAAATCACCAGACTCAGAATAAAGAACCATTAAAAGATCATCATCTCTACGGATTTTAAACCTCAGTTTGAGGTAAAAGGTGTTCCAGAGGAGGAAAAAGGGAATGAAAAGAAAAATCAAGCAGAGCAATCGGGCAGGAGAAAATCGAGCTCAGCTGATCTCTGCGTCAGCCCACTGAATGCACAAAGGATTAATAAAAGAAAAATCAGCTTCACTGTGGCCGGCAGTTGAGAAAGATTAAAACATTTTTGGAAGAGGCAACAGTGACATGAGGAACTATTCCCCCACATCCAAAGCTGTTTCTCTTTGGCTTGCATCCATCCTTTTCTCTTTCCCATCATCCCCCACGGAGCCTCGGCCCCTCCCTGAGCCTGGTTCTGTTGGAGGTCTCCTGTTAAATGGGACACTTTCCTTCCCACTGTCAGCAAGTGCTGCTCATAGGACCTGTTGGGGTTGCCTCTCTAAAGCTGGAGGGTATTTACCTTACAGTATGAGGTGCTTAGATGCAACTGTTGTTATGATTTGGTACTAAATTAATAAATTAATTGAAGTGACTCCTTTTGATGTGGAGGAAAGGAGCCAGTTGAGGTGGCTCGGGCATCTGACTAGGATGCCTCCTGGGCGCCTCTTGGGTGAGGTAAAACCAGCCCCTGGACCTCCTACTGGGAGGAGGTCCTGTGGTGGACCCAGTACACGCTGGAGAGATTATAGCTCTTGACTGGCCTGGGAACACCTCGTTGTCCCCCCGGACTAGCTGGAGGAGGTGGTTGAGGAGAGGGAGGCGGAGGGTGGTACGATGCAGGGTTATTATAGTTAACGAAAATGAACAATATAACGAAAACTGTCGGCCACTTCCGTAGGTGGTGCACAGAGGCCGCACCTGCGAGCATGTAACCAAGCTGGCTCCAAAACAGAAGCAGCTTCATGTGGTGATAACATCAGGATGCAGCTGGATTTGACCTTTGACTCCTTTAAAGAGTTCAGTTTGTTTTTGTCAAACACCACATGTAGGTGTTGTTAATCTGCTGCACTGACGCTGAACTTTATTGGGAGTTTATTGAGTTTTGGAGTTCATGTTTTTCTTCATGTTGATGTTCACGTGTGTCCTTAATGTCACACACATGTAGCATGTAGTGCCGCTGTTGGTTGCTGAATACATTTATTTAAAGGTATCTTTGTCAAGGTTTTACTACACAATAGTCACTTTTATGCCTTGAATCTTGCACCTGACAAAGTATGAAAATACTAAAACCATCCATCTACTTCTGCTTATCAGGGTACTGGGGGGGTGGGGTGACATTGATAGCTGACATTGGGCGAGAGGCAGGGTACACCCTGAACAGGTCGCCAGCCTGTCGCAGGGCCAACACAGACAATCTCACTCACTAACATTCACACCTATGGGCAATTTAGAATGGCCAATTAACCTAACCCCAGGAAGTGCATGTGTTTGGACTGTGGGAGGAAACCGACGCAAACACGGGAAGAACATGCAAACTCCACACAGAAAGAGAGGGAGGAGCCTGTGCCAAGGCAGAATCGAACCCAGGCCTTCTAGATATTAGTCTAATAGTGAGGCAGCAGTGCTAACCACTGCACTATTGTGCTGCCCAACCAATGAAACTAAACTAAAACTAAGCGTTAAACCAAAAATAAAAACTAATAAAAATGAAATAAAAACTACTTGAATTAGAGAAAAAAGTAAAAACAAACTAAAACTAAACTATAATGTAAAATCCAAAACTATTATAACCCTGGTACGATGGCCCATGGATAATGTCTTTAACTAGTAAGTAAGCTGTAACTGTCATGATGTAATCCACACTTAACTGTTCATACCAAAAAGCAAAGTCCTCTTTCTCTGCAGTTCCCATACTCTGCACAGTCATCCAGTGATTCACATTTACAACTGCATTTCAAACAGAAGACTCCATCGTCACCTCCCAGCAAATGGATTATGCTCAACCAGTGAGCTGCACCCAGAGCCAGAACAATGTTCCAAGTACTAAAAACTATGTCACGGTCCAGAGGAAAAATCTCTTGAGTGGACTCAACAGCAAAGGACTGAAGGCTGCTACTTCCATTCAAATATCTTTTTTTTAAATTAAACTTAGGGCTAAACAGAAAGTGCTGCACTGAAGAAAACCCAGCGAACTAAATCAAATCCAAAAGACAACCTAACGTATGGCTCCAGAACTGAGCACTGATACACAGCACAGAGAGAAAGATAACGAGGAACAGATACAAAACAAAAATAAACCAGAACCGAAACCCTGTGATTCGTTTATCCTGCTGTATGATCACTGGTTCCACTAAAATCTCAGATGTTTAAGTTGCAGTTGCTGCTAACCTGCAGCTTGTGGTGCCGCACATGGAGCTGATTGGACAGCACATCTAACTGTGGACGTGACCATCAGCTGAGTGTGTAAGAATGTAAGGGGAGAGCAGGTGTTTGCAGTGTTGAGCACACGCCGCCTCCTGTTGTGTTGCGTTGTGTTGCGTTGGTATCTGTGCTGGAAAGCGGAGCAGTGCGTCTACAAATTAAGGTCTAGACAGACAAACATTTCAGTGGAGCGTTGCTAATTCATTGGCTGCTGCGCTGCGACCAAACGCCCCGGGGCTCGGTGGTGGAGTCTTACTGCAAGAAATGTGGATTTTCAGTCGTCCTGAATTCAGACTGAACCTTTGACCCCTGAAATGTGTCTGTGCTGCTCAGTCACGCCAACCAGACTGCTGCTGTGATCACACAAAGAACAAATGTATCACTGCCTTCTCGTTCCCTTCAAATAAAATATTACAATATAAATTATGTTAATCTGTGCCACGAGTTCGATCAACAGCTCAACTTCTTCTCTGAATTTCTTTTGCAATTTTATTTTCATAAAATAGTCATCTTAGTTCCCCAGCTAAACATAAATCAAAGAAATTTTCAACTTAAATGGGATTTCCAAAGGCAGCACACGCTGAATTTTGGTCACCTTATATCGGGTGGGATGTCCAACTCATTTTCAGCTGAGTTGTCACTTTGACCCAAGCACATGTTTGGGTTGAAATGTGTAAAATGTGGCACAAGATGGACTTGGAAAAACATGTCTGTGAACTTTGAACTGTGGGAGGAGGCCAGACGTACCCGAAGGACACCCACGCAGGCAAAGGGAGAGCATGGAAACGCCACACAGAAAGGCCCCGGGCAAGCACGAGATTCTAACCAGGTACCTTACTGATATGAGGTGACAGTGGTAACCACTCTACCACCATCCTGGTTAAAAAAAGCTTTTGCACACACTTATCAAAGTACTCTGTGGCAAATTACAGAGCAATATAATCAGCCGTCTCTCCTGTTAATCTGTATCCTGCAGATAATCCTGCAGATAAAAACGAAAGAAAGGCGCAGGGCTCGCTGATCAGCAGTAGCTGTCCCAATAAGAGCAGGGATTGTGAAAAAGTAAAGTAATTAAGACTGCCACAGCCTTCTCAGACAGACAACAGAATGAATGTAAGAAATGCTAAAAGGAGTTGTGAGATAATAATATGGCTGACTGTGAAACACTGAGTGTACAAACTCTTGTGTTATAATTCAAATAAATCAAAAATTAAATTTTGCCAAAATGGCATTCATCAAAATGGGATGGACACATGGAGGCTAATAATAAAGCACGACATAACTTTATCCTTTCAGCCGCATCAGGCGAAAGCCTTCTTTACGACACATTGTAACCAGACTCCATCTCCCTTTTTAATATTGCATCCACAGCGGCGCCACTTCTTGCAGTGTGGACAGGGGGCTGCAGACTGTGTTTGCTCCACTGGACACGGTCCCTGGTTTGGACAGCTGAGCGCCGGCGGACTCGGTGTCAGATCGGCTTTGAAAGTCATTAGCGGAGCTTGATTTTAGCTGAGAGCCAAAGCCCTCCAGCAGCTCACTGACAACTTCTGTCTTCATTCACATTAAAGGTCCACAAGGAACTGCTGTTATTGTTGCATGTGGTGGACTTTGAAATCCAATTTTGAGTTGATCCATATTAATAACCTGCTTATTCTAGTAGTTATTATTCTCTTAATTTAGAGTTATTACCCTGGAGCTGAGGGGAAACACCCTCCCATTACTCTTTTCAGGAATGGAAAACCGTGCTTTGTTTTGCAGAAGGACGTCTCTTTAGTAAAAGCTGTTTTACGCTTGATGTGCTTCGTCTCTTCCAGCTGAATGCAGTTCATTGTCTTTAACCTTTCATCTCAGAGGATCTGATGTTGTCGTGTATTTGCTACACTAAAAAATATCCAATATTGCTGCTCGGCAAACTGACTGAATCCTTCTCATTTTAAATACAGATTGCTTGATTAATATTGAATTTCAGGGATTCCTACACAACTCCGGCAGCTCACTAGAAATCAATGCAAGGCTGCAGTCACTTGATTTATTATTTGGCTGTGAGTTTCTGTTCTGGGACCACCCTGAACTACCATGTGACCACATGGCAAGCCTAACGGCAAGGACAGCAGCAGCAGAACCTCCTGCAACATAACACAGTATCCATCAGTGACAACAGATTTCAGTTAAAAATGGCCTGAAAATGAGGAGCTGGGGGTGGGCCTAGTTGCGAACCTCCAGATTTTTGGGCGTGAGGAAAAGAAGTCTGTAAGTCGGTCTGCGTCTACATGAATTTCAAGGATAGGATAGGCATACAGGGAAATTTAAGCAACAGTTGCAAAACACAGGATGCTCTGGAGTAAACTTGCTATGATTCCTGTCTTAACTTCTTTTAACACTATTTTTTCAAGACTGCTGTTTTTTTTATAAATATATGTATATATATATATATATATATATATATATATATATATATATATATATATATATATATATATATATACATATAAAAACATGGCTGAGGACAATCTGGGAATAAGTGAGGGCAGAGACAGGAAGTAAAACTGCATGCAACATGGAGGGAAACTGAACCTTTCACAGTAAAGACAGGAAGGAAGTAAAGGTAGCAGCCACAGCCCAGAACACACACACATACACTAAACGGGTGCAGTAATAAGATAGACTGGGGTAACACAAGGAGACCACACATGAAGACAGAGACGAGGAAACACTGAAAAACAAAGACAGCCAGAGATGAGACAAGAGGGAACAAACTGAAGACAACCTCAAAGTGAAACTATGAACTAAGGCACAAATAACAAGACTTGTAAACACAAAGGAATAAACAACAACTGTATGAAGCGACAACTGAATACCAACAATACCAGACACTTAAAAGATGATCTAAACTCAAAACCCTGCTCTAAAACCCGGGACCGTGACAGCATGTGGCCCTCGAGCTGGTGGATGCTTCACTTTCTTTAAAAGCTGAAGTTAAATGTGTTTGTCTTCGGTGCGGTTCTTGGCAGTATAGCTTGGGCTTACTGAAACTGGTTTCTGCTCGCAGCAAATGTCCTCGTGCTGCCTTCAGATTACAGACACACTCAGAAGCACTGCAGGCACACACGCGGGAAGAGTCAATCTTCACTTCAATTCCGGTTTATTTATATAGCGCCAAATCACAACAACAGTCACCTTAAGGCCCTTTCTACTGTACGGTAACGACCCTGTGGTAGTCTGGAGAGGTCTCATAACCAGAAATGTGGCGCTGTGATCTTGCAACACATAAGCTCAAATAGCAGACTCAGATTGGATGCCATTATGGTGGGGTTCCTGCTCACTCCATTACAACCACAGCTTATCAGAGCCAAAGCCTTCCAGGAAATATGACCACTGTAAAAGCTTTCTGTGGCTTCTCAGAGCTTCACTGTCCACTCGGGTGCACAAGCAAAGCTAACTATCTGCCACTGTGTGTGTGTGTGTGTTGCATGTATGTGCGTGTGTGCAGCGGGGACCGCGTGCACTGAGACACAGTGTGTGTGACAATATTGAATCAATGCAGCGTCCATGTTACTCTCCTCCCAGAGGACTCATTAGCTGTGCTGCTAACACTCAGTCCTCTAAGCTCAAATCCATAATTTGTTTTGTTTCTTTTTCGAAGTCGCTTCACGCTGTGCGTCAGCGCTGAGCAGCAGGGACAGAAAACGTCTTCTTTACACATCATTCTGCTGTGCTTTAGTGTACTCTGTGCTGCTGCGGTGCTCCAGCGGTGTGTAAAGGTCATTAAGAGAACACTGTTCGATATCTGTCACTGGAGTTCAAACGAAGGTCAGCGTGTTGGACCGAAAAGATTTCGGCTCTAAACTGAAAACTGCCATAACTGTAAATACAGTGAAGAAAACAGCGGTGGATTATGAACCGCCACTGGGCAAACAGCACTTAAACAACTGAGCACACTGCACTGCTGCAAAGAGCATTTTAGCATGCTAGCCATGCTCACAGTAACACATGCTAGCATGTTGCTCTTATGCAGGTAAAATGTTTACTTGAAAGATCAAACACGCTCGTGTTTACGATGGATATAAACCACTGTCAGCACTTAAAGCACCCAGTGGTTCCCACAGACTCAGACTGTGACAGTCGGGATGGGCCAGCAGGCACAGGATTAGAAATGAGTGCATCAGAGGGACAGCTCAGGTTGAGCAGTTTGGACATGAAGTTAGCGAGGCGAGGCTGAGATGGTTTGGATATGTGCAGAGGAGGGATAGTGGCTATACTGAGCAAAGGATGTTGAAGTGGAGCTGTCAGGTAGGAGGATTCATGGATTTAGTGAAGAAGAACATGCAGGGGGTTGGTGTGACAGAGGACGATGCGTGGGATAGGAAGAGATGGAAGCAGATGATCCACTGTGGCGACCCCTAAAAGGGAGCAGCTGAAAAAAGAACAGTCACTGCTAACCAGCTACCCCCAACCCTTCTTATCCTGCTGTCCTTGATGCCATTCACCTTCTCTGGCCCTGTGGATATATGGACCTCTACACCACTGAAGAGCCACTGTGAGCAGGAAGGACGCTAACCAGAACTGACAGCAGGTGGAAAACTGGTTCATGGAGAGCTGGTTCCCCTCAGTGGGAGGGACTGTGCTGTTATATATTTGTCACAAAGTGAAAGTAAACCATTAAAACTAAACATGAAATATCAACTCAGAGCAAAAGTTCAGACATTCTTAAACTCAGCAAACACCCTGCTGAGTTTAATCCTGGGTACCCTGAATATCTGCTCCAGTCATTCCAGTAAATGTTCAGATGGAAAAGTGATAACCTTTGACCTGGTGCTGAAACTAAAGGAGTCCAAACAGAATATTCTCAGAGCATTTCAATGCAGTTTATCCAATAGGTGTGATAATATTTCACCACAAGTGTCTTCTCTCTGGTGATACTAGAAGTGAGGAAGTTAGTAAATTGCCAAGGTCAACAGATTTCATCCCCTGGGAGCCACAAATGTACACAACAACTTCACAATTACATAATGGCTGAGATATTGCACTTCAAATCTAAGTGGTGAACTTATAGCCACTCTGCTAGCACAGAAATAAAAAACACTTTAAACACACACATTCTCAATTTGCTTCCATTCTTTTAAGTTTCTTGTGAACATTTTCATTGCCACAAATGTAGTAATATCTAAACAAAGGCAAAATACAAGACAACACGAACAGTGACTAATAAATCACTCAAAACATAAACAGCAATGCACAAAAGTTGCAGCAGGCACCCCACGCAGGTATAAAACTATGTCTGACTCACCTGTCTCTGGTTCTCTGTCTCGAGTCGCAGTCGAGCTTCGATGCACCGTCGCGTCTCGAGGAAGGCTTGGCGCTGAGCTCGGTCAGACAGGTAACTGATGAATATCCCAGCAGTGTTCATGCACATGAACAACACGGCCTGAGCTGCTATCTAAAACACAGAGAGAGAAAGAGAGAGGCTGAGGAACAGCTGAGACTGAGGAACAGCTGAAACTGAGGAACAGCTGAGACTGAGGAACAGCTGAGGCACAGCTGAGACTGAGGAACAGCTAAAACTGAGGAACAGCTGAGGCACAGCTGAGACTGAGGAACAGCTGAGGCTGAGGAACAGCTAAAACTGAGGAACAGCTTTGCTTTGCAAAAAAAAATCCTGATCAATCCATATTTTCAGCCACATCATGGCGAGAGGCAGGATACGCCATGGACAGGTTGCCAATCTGTCGCAGGGCTAACACAGAGAGACAGACAACCATTCACACCTATGGGCAATTTAGAATCACCAATTAACCTAACCCCACTAAGTGCCTGTCTTTGGACTGTGGGAGGAAACCGGAGTACCCGGAGAAAACCCACGCAGACACGGAGAGAACATGCAAACTCCACACAGAAAGGCTCAGGCCGAGGTGAATTTGAGCCCAGACTTTCTGGCTGTGAGGCGCAGTGCTTACCACCACACCACCGTGCTGCCTAATTCTTAAAGTATTTATGCAAAAGCAGTGTTTTGATCCAAAATATCTTCATCAGGCATTTGTAGCTAAGTTCAGCTGCTCTCTTGCCACAAGGGGGTACCACAGGGGGTAGATTTTTGATGTGGCAGTTTTACAGTGGATGCCCTTCTTGATGCAGCGGCAAAGGTGATTTGTGTCTGCAGAAAATGCAGGTAGGACATCCCACAAAATACAACACTGAGATAATAATATCAAAAATACACAGCAGCCACTTCTTCAACAGAAAGTGACAGGAATTATTATCAGAGCAGACTTCAAAGCAGCCTCAAATCACCAAGGACATGGCCACTTTACATACAGATGACTTTTTTGGTTTGCATTGCATCTTAAAGACACCTTTTATTTTAAATCACTCTTCAAAATTCGATCAGAACTCGGGCGAAGGTGGGTAAAAAATGGCATCAAAGACAACTAGAAATATGCAGATGAATGAGAGAGAAAGATGGAGACCAACATGCAGCAGAGGACCCCTGCTGCTCTCCAACTGTGTGATTTTATGAAAGTTGCATAAAATGTCTCTGTAGCCTGTGTCTGCAGATGTAAAGGTCCATACGTTTCCTTTTCTTCTTGAGACTGAGTGCCTTTGAGTCCAAATCCAAAGTCCAAAGTCTTTCTCTAAGATGCTATTTTTTTTAAAATAAATCAAGAAGATATGAAAGCTCAGAGCTGAACACCTCCACAGAGCAGGCCATCATCAATTAAACTGTGGGAACATGGCATCAGCCCTCATGACCTCAGCAGTACTTTAAGAAGATGCATATACAGCGCTCAATAAAGTATGAAGTCCTGAGGTGATGTGACATGATGAAAGGATTGTGTGCGCACTGCAGTCCCAGTGGTGTTATCTGAAGAGCCATCATGGTGCTGCAAACTGTCACAAACTCTCTTCATGTTTGCAGTTCTGTGTTACACAGTCTGTCACTTATTTAGAGCATTAAAGCTGGATGTGACCCAGGTGCAGCATCAAGACTTCGTACAGCTACAAGCTGTGAGAGACACGTACAGTGAGATGCTTTAAAAGCCTTCCAGGCGGGAGACCTCGACGGTATTTGACGTCACACTGATGTCTGATGTGGACGTGAAATCAAATCAGTGAAAAACTGCAGGAGTGCTGTCAGCTTTTGTTTTAGATCAAAACGACAGCTTTTATCTCACAGTGTATCTCTGTATGGGGAAACTAGTGGATGCAGCAGTGCAGGATTTGGCTCAAGACTTCAGATTATGTAGTGTGCTACATGGTGGGCTTTCTTGGACAACTCAGTGGACAAAAGTTTGAAGAAGAAGAAGAACTTTATTGATCCCAGAGGGAAAGTCGTACATCCCACTGCGACTGTCTGCGATCTGTATGAGAATTGAAAAGCCCGATGGCTGCGGGTACGAAAGCTTTTCTCTTAACTCTTTGGTTTATAACAGAAAGAAAGGAGCCTCCCAGTGCTGATGTTTTCTTGTTCCATAAAGATGTTGTAAAGTGGGTTCACGATGGCTTCTTTGGGGGTAACTGGTTATGTGCATTTATGGTTTATAGTTAATGAAAAATAAACCCTTTATCATGGAGCTGAGGACTGCTCAGGCATGAATCTGTTTTTTTTTTACTGCTGAAATAAATGAATTTAAAGATGCAGTTACCTCTCAGTCTGCAGTCACTACCACAGACCACCACCACTAAACATGGAGACAGCCACAGTAACACCAGCCGTTGGCTGAACCCTAGAACTGAGCACTTCCCCTGTCGCCGTCTTTAGTGTTTTGAGACGGGACGTGACCTGTCATAGAAGAGTCCAGACAGGACTGCCACCCTCTGCTGTGTCCATTAAATATCACTTCTGACAAAAACGTCAGCCTGCGGTTTATCTGCAGGAAACTGATGAGAAAACCTGAAAATATTAATTGAGGAGATTTTAACACTTAACACTCACCTTCCGACAGTTAGTGACAAATAACCAACCAAGAAAAGCAATAAATCCCTGCCAGATCCTCGAAACTCGAGTGTCAGGATCACAGACTGTATGTAAAAGATGGCTGCAGCCACCATGGCATCATCCATTAATTTGCAAAGTCCCGTTTTAAAACCTGAACCTGAGCATTGTGACTGTTGCCATATTATTTTGTTGCAGTCAGGCGTGAGAAACTCGGCACACTGCACACCCATCCAGCAGGCCTGCCTTGAGCCATACCCTGCTTCATCCTCTGGTTTGACTCTAATAGAGACGAAACTTTACAAATGAATCGATGTTGTATTAAATAAGGCTTTAAACTAATAATTGAGACCATTACAGTTAGCATGAGAAAAGGATTTACCGAATTCATAGCTTGTGGGAGCAGGGCGTGGTTTTCACATTGACTTCTACACAATCAGATTCCAAACTGCTCACCCTGAAATGAGTGAACATTCAAACTCCTGTGTAACATGTCCCAACAACGATCCAGCATCTATGAAGACCTTTTCAAGGACTGATATTAGAATAAACTGAAATATGTAATATGTATCTCATTATTTCTGTCACT